>CBMN010762955.1:881-13959 GCA_000582825.1 Hordeum pubiflorum
ATCATAGTCACTTCTTACCATACGATGAGCGTTGGGTTTGTTCAAACGTCATCTGTAACTAGGTGATCATAACGACAACTTATAGCTTCATCAGAAAGTTTGACAAGGGCCTAGATAGCTTAAGAGTGGGATTTTCTCCTTAGACGATGGAGATATATTCTTAGCTCCCAATCGGTGTGACATCATCAATCCTCATCTGTCCAGACACAGGTGACTCAGTCACGAGGATGCCGGAACACAAAAATGAGAAAGAAGAACAAAACCGGTAACAAGGATAACGGTATAGTGAGCGTGTGATCACTCAGGAGGATACCAATACATCCTGGGTTTTGTAAAGTATTGCGAAGCAAAGGAAATGTCACATGGTAACCAAAGGTTCACTCGAATATCATTTGTTTTCTCATAGGGATCGATATGGACGTCCGCGGTTCCGCTATCGGTCATTAAACAGAGGTTTTTTTTCATGTCTATGAGTTACTGAACCTATGTGGTCACAAGCCTTAGGTAATCGCAATCTTGTAAGTGTTAGTAGGACAGAGTGATGAGAACATATTTGTGAAATTGTTTCATTAATATACGAAATAGTTTCGAGAGGATCCGAAAGCGTTTCGGGGTCACCGGAAGGGTTCCGGAGAGTATTGGGTAATACCGGGTATTATCGATACATAGTATATAGGTGGAAAATGTTTCCGGGGATGTTAAATTATATATAAAATGGTCTAAAAGTATTTATAACAATTTTATATTTAATTAAATATCAACGAGCCTTGAAAGGCCAAGAGGTGGAAGGCAAATTGGGCCACAAGGGCCCAAGTGGGAGGCGCCTCCCTTCTCTAAGGAAGGGGGGCAAATTGAGGAGGGGGAGGAGTCCAACTCCTCCACTCCGGGACGACCAAAGTGGAGGGACTTTCCTTCCCCTTGTGGCACCCTCCCTCTCCCCTCCAACCTGTATATACTTAAGGTATTGGCACCTACTGATTACACAAGTTTTGGAGCCTCCTCTAGTTCTTCTAGTTCTAGTTCTAGTTGGTCCTAGTTGACTAATTAGAGCTAGGTCTAGTTCCTATAATCCTCATAATTAGAAGCCTAGTGTGGTTCTAATCTCCTTCCTCTAATTCTCCAGCAACGATTAGCTCCGGACGGTGAAGCGTTACCGGATCGTGAAGACTACACGCTTGCAACCAAGTAGAGAGGCCGTGCTTTAGGTCTTCAGTTCGAGGGATCATTCATGGACGATTCGTGGGATCGTTCATCTACAGTTCGAGGGACTCCAAGTACGATCTACATCGTCACACTTTTCTTCCGCTGCAACTTGGTGATGGCAACGATCGTGATCCCAACCATTATCGTATCTTCATAGTGTTCCTGGTTGATCGTAGGGTGATTTTTTTTGTTTTCTACTATGTTTCCCAACAAAAACTAGCATGTGCTCCAGGTTTCAGTTCATTACGTATGATGATAATCATGAGTGTGCACCAAACAGGGACAATTACCTAGTAATTGTAGTAATTACAAGAAGGTATGAGCACACATTAAGTGCCAACCCCACCTAGAAGATTGATAGCATGAAGGCAACTGTGTTGAAGGATTTCTTTGAATGTTGTGTCAGAGAAGCTATTAGAAGGGATGGAAGAGGAATACGCCAAGGTCTTTGACTATCAGCTGATACGTCTCCAACGTATCTATATTTTTAAGTATTCATGCTATATTTATATGAGTTCTACATGGTTTTGGTGCACTTGTATATGATTTTTATGGACTAAACAATTAACCTAGTTCCCAACGCCAGTTCCTTTTTTTTTGCCTATTTCGTTGTTTCACAGAAAACCATACCAAACGAAGTCCAAACACAATAAAAATTTATGGTGATCTATTTTGGACATAAGAGGCCCCCGCAGCTTCGGGGAAGGACCAGAACACCCACGAGGAAGCTACAAGATCACATGGCGCGCCTGTGGGGCCGAGAGTGCCACCCGGGCTTGTGGGCCCCTCGTAACTCCTTTTGGCATGATTTCAACGCTGAAAATTCCTATAAATCAAGAAACCTCTGAAATTTAACCTAGATGTGTTTTCCGTCATCGCAAGCCTCTGTTCCAAGAGACCGCATCTGGAAGCCTTCTCCGGCACCTTGTTGGAGGGGGAAAGCCATCACCGGAGGCCATCTTCATTATCCCCGTTGCCTCCATGACGAGGAGGGAGTAGTTCAGCCCAGGGGCTGTGGGTATGTACTAGTAGCNNNNTGTTTGATCTCTCTCTCTCTCATGATCTTGATAGGACACAATCTTGATGTACCATGACCTTTGTTAATAGTTGGATCATATGGTGTTCTTCCCCTTTATCTCTTTTGTGGTGAATTGAATCTTGCACTTTGAGGTTTCTTTTATATCTGATTGAATACTTTGGATTTGAGATCAATTGATGCATGTATCACTCGCGGATACTCTTGGTGACATTGGGGTATCTAGGTGACATTAGAGTTGACCGATGCATATCATATGGTGTTGTGAGAGTACGATCTCTGAGCTATTCGTGACACTTTGGGAGTGGTTCAATAGACCGAGTGGAAACACAACTTTGACGTGGTTTACTACCTACGCTATTTTATCCTACTTTCTCCAATAGGAATAAAACTTTGGAGCGATTCTTTGCTGCACTTTGAGGGATTATTATACGATTCAATTATGTTAGTAACGTTGAGATATTGCACTAGTGAAAGTATGAACCCTAGGCCTTGTTTGCAAGCATTGCAATACCATTTGTGCTCACTTTTATGACTTGCACCTTGTTGTTTTTATTAGTTCACATTACAAAAATACAAAAACTTATATCTACTATCCATACTACACTTGTATCACCATCTTTTCACCGAAATAGTGCTCCTATACAATTTACCATTGAATTGGGTGTTTTGGGGACACAAGAGATTGCTTGTATTTGACTGTAGGGTTGTTTGAGACAGACCATCTTCATCCTACACCTCCCACAGGCTGAAAAACCTTAGGTCATCTACTTGAGGGAAATTTGCTGCTGTCTTACAAACTCCGCACTTGGAGGCTGAACCAAGTCTACAAGAATAAAGTTGAGTAGTGGACATCATCACCTAGAACTTCTCAGGAGCAATCTAGATAGTACCATACTTGTTGGGTTGGAGCCTACATATATGGACCAAAACATCTTTCAAAGGTTCTGTGTGTGTTTTGGTGTATGGAAAAAGGTTTTAAAGCATGTAGAAGGGTTGTTGCGCTTGACAGTTGTTTCTTCAAAGGGGCATGTCAAGGTGAGCTTCTTTGTGCAATTGGAAGATATGCTAACAACCAAATTTACCCAATAGCTTGGGAAATAGTGGAGCAAGAAACAACAGAAAGCTGGGAGTGGTTTATTGGCCTTTTGATCAAGGACTTGGATATAAATGATCAAGGTGAAGGTTGGGCGTTCATTTCAGATCAACAAAAGGTATATGTTATCAAGTTCGCAATGATCATGTTGTTAATTATCATGTTTGAAAGTTTTGTCATGTTGTTCAATGTTCGTTGTGTATTTGATAGGTTCCATCAGCTCGACGACAGATGTATGACCTAGTCCTTTATTGGCATATTTTTATTGATAGGTTCCGTTACCTATTTTATTTGATAGGTTTCGTCGCCTTGACGACGTATGCATGACCTAGTCCTTTATTAGCATATTTTATTTGATAGGCTCCGTCGCCTCAACGATGGATGCATTACCTATTCCTTTAATACCAAATTTTATTTGATATATTCCGTCACCTCGACGATGGATGCATGACCTAGTCCTTTAGTGGCAATTTTGTCGGAGATTGGTTTTGGGCCTAAGGGAAACCCTCCAAGAACCCTGGTTCGAACACTAGGGAGCGCTTTGCAATCTACAACCTGACCATGGCTATGACGAGGCTACACATGCAGAGCACAAGACTGACACATAGATTTACCTAGGTTCGGGCCACCGCGAGGTGTAAAACCCTACTCCCACTTGGTTAGATTGCTTTGGATGTTCCAAGGTGGAAGATGACCGTACAAGTGAATGATTGAGGGCTCGAAGGCTCTCTCTGGGATTGATCGAATGGATCGGATCCTCCTCTACCATGGCAGCATTGCCCCTCTTATCCTTGCCTTGGTCCTCTTCCCTGAAAATATTGACGGGAAAGGGCAGCCACATGGCGGCAATTCAAAGGGGGACATGTGCCCACTCTATCCTGACAAAAGTTGGTCTTCGTCTACAAAGGCGTCGTCCATGACGCTCTGGTGGGATCGGTGATGACCTCCACCCTGGTGACCGGTATCACCTTGGTCGTCTTGGACCAAAATTGTAAGCTTTGGGAAGCCACTTTGGAGGAGGCAGCTGGTGCCGCCCTTTAATCACTAGAAAGGAAAACCTCTCTGTCTGCGCCCGCTGGCACGGTCCTGATGTCCTTCCCTGCACGGGGACGTCACCCACGTGGTGGGCACGCGGCTGCGCGACTGGCGCCGCATGGCCCCTCCATGCAGAGGGCCTCGCGAGAGTTCGTCGCATGAGGGGAGCCTCATGAGGCCGCTTGATGCTGGGGATACTTGACTCGAAGAGTTACGCCTCGCCGGGAGGGGGCCTCGCAGGGTCCGAGCCTCAGGAGGTGCTTCGCCTGTGGAGATCTCAAGTGGGCCACCTAGTGGGCCTTTCTCCATGTGTCGCTCCTGGGCCATGGGCAGATGGGACACGGGCAGATGGGCCATGGTACAGTGGTTCCCACTGGACCGACAATAGCCCCTGGGCCCGCGACGCGCATGTTCCGTCCGTTGAGAACCGAAACGACGCGGGGCCTTAGTGGAGTGTTAGGGGCCTAGGAAGGGACGCCTGGCAGCACGATGGGACAGGACACCCCCACTTCTCCCACAATGCCTCGGTAACCGCACGGGTTGATAAAAGCCTGCCCGCACGGCGCGGTTGTACTCATTGCCTTCCTCTGCTCCACTCGCCTCCTCTGCGCGCCACTCCCTTGCCTTGCGCGAACCACCTCTGCTCCATTCGCATTCTCTACGCACTGCTCCTTGCCTTGTGCGAACCACCTCTGCTTCGTCCTCCTTTCGCTTCCGATCTCACGCCGCTGCCATGGCTCCCAAGAGAAATAGTGAGGTCCTTGAGGTGGCGCTGTAGCCCGCCCTGCTGCCGTCCACCACCAACGACGACGACGCCACATGCTTCATGGTCGCGCCCTCCCGGCCTGCGGGCATGGGAGGTGAAGATGAATACGAGGTGGACGATGAGCCTCGTGGGATGGAGGCCCGTGAGGCCGCGGAGCCTCGTGAAGTGGAGGCACCCCGCTCCGGGCCAGCGAAAGAAAGTTTCAGTGGGCCGCAGGACAAGCCAGCTGAAGGGGGTTCCCTTGAGCCCCACGTGAGCAGCATCAACAGCCGCCCGACCCAAGCTCAAGAAGAGGCGCTGGATCGCCAAGGACACGTAGGTTTCCATAACCTGACCTGGTCTTTCCCTTGATTTATATCTCTGTCTCTTCAGGCTCGGGGGTTGACCTGATGATCTTGTAGGGCGCCCCCGCCCAAGAAGCAAAAGGCTCCGACGCCCACGGCCTCGCCACCAATGACACGGGCTGAGAGGACGTGCGCGCCCCCGCAAGCCCTGTGGGGCATAAGAGGTCGCCCGCCAGCCCGAGGCTGAGGTGGGGCAAACCGACGCGGCGGAGGAGCGGGAGACACCTCCTGCACCACCTGAAGATCAGGCTCCTCCGGCTGGGGAGAGCCAGCCTCAGGATCGCACCTCGGGAGGAGGGGAGGAGCCTCTGGAGGCACCTGACGCAGGTTGCATCATGCAAATAGAGGGGGATGACAACCCAACCTCAAGGAGGAGCCCATGATGGCCGAGGAGGCCCAGGCTGACAAGGGGCCCACGGCGAGCCCCCAGGCCTTGCCCGAACGCCGTCCCCCTGAGGCCGTTGCCATGAGCCCGCGGCGCTCACCGCCGCGATAGTCTAAGAAGGAAGTGACGCAGAGCCCCTCAGCCCACAGAGGAGGAGGCGGCCCTTGCCAAGGACAAAGGCAAGGGGCCTACAGAGTTGCCTAGCTCGGGGCTTTCGCGGGCCATGATCTCGGACGGCGGCGTGGAGCCGCGGCCTAGATGGGCCCTCCAGCTTGTGAGCAGCAGTGCTGTGCTGGTGCATGACTCTCTCGAGGGCGCTCGGGCCGCCTTGGATGCGCTCGACGCGGACCTCCAGGCGGAGGATGCTCGACTCGTCAGCGAGCGCCTGCGGCTGGCAGATGGGTGGCGCAAGCTTGATGTTGCCATCAAGCTAGGCCCATGTCATGGGGACGCTACGCGCGAAAAGCGCGAGAAGACTGCCCGCGACGCCACTGAGCTCTGTACCAACGCCGTGCGGGAGGCTGACGAGGCCAATCTGTGGCGCGAGGTGGCGGAGGAGCAAGAGCGGGCCGTCTAGGAGCGGATCACCCTGCGGGAGCAGGAGCTCCGGACATAGGAGGAGGTGGCTACAGCCCGCGAGGGGCAGCTGGCCTCTCGAGAGGACGAGATCTCTATGCGAGAAAGTCATCACTGCCTATGAGGGCGACGAGGGGATCCAGGAGCGTGAGCTCGCCCGGACCACCTCTGGTCAGGACGCTGAGCGCAAGCGCCTAACGACCCTGGAGCGCCAAGTAGTGGACACCCAGTCCGCCTACGAGGCAAACCTTGCCAAAGCCAACCTTGAGCTGGAGAAGAAGATCAATGCGGACACCGACGCGAAGATCAAGAGGCAGCATGAGGTGCTCCAGAAGAGCAACGACGACAAGCTGAAGCAGCAGGAGGACCGCTTCAAGCTGAAGCGGGAGGGGCTCCAGGCCGAGGTGGAGAAGCTCAAGGGGTAGCTCCAAGAGGTGGAGACCAAACTCGAGCTTGCCCTCAAGGGCAAGGAGGAGGCTGAGGGGGAGCTGCAGTTGTTCCAAGCCCAGGTGGGCGGAGTTTCTGACCTCGTCCAGCAGGCCAGGGACGCCGCCGCCCAAGCGCAGATGCTGCAGGCTGAGCGTGTCAAGGTCTTCCGCACCCTCGCCAGGCATGCCCACGGTGCCCTGTACCGCTTCATCGACGAGGTCCCTGACTTCCCCATCACGGAAGCCGATGCAAGGTACCTGGACTTCTTCACCAAGGTGGTGGAGATGCGGAAGAAGGGGACCTCGAGGCAGGACACCGTCATCAAGGAGGAGGCCCCAACTTCAACTTCACGGAGGTGATGGAGCCTGTCCCTGCGGAGCTCCACGACGAGCTTAGGAGGGGGGTGCGGGACTACGTGGATGCCATGGTGGAGAAAATTCGTGCACGCCCCCGAAAGCTCCGAGAGCAGCGGCCCTGAAGAGACAGGCGGCAGCGACGACGATGGCTCTACGTCCTCCTGAGCTCTTCTTCTCTTTTCCTCCTGCTATCCTGTGACCGAGAGTTTGTGGCCCCGTGAGGGCGTAATAGTCATGCTTCTTTTGTACCGTACTCTTTAAGTTTCATTTTTTGCTACTATCATCCTTCTTTGCGTGAGGCTTGTTTTTTCCTTTTTGCATTACCATTTTTGCCCAACATCATTAGGACCCAGCCCCCAAGCGTTTTATGACCGTCGCTGGTATGCTGGTGCGCGTTGTCCATCAAGGCCAGAGGGTGTAAGGCTTTGCGAGGTGGTAAGGGCTCTTGAGGTGCGATGTTGAGGAACCCCCCCTTTATTGTGCAGGCGGATTGCGCCAAGGAGAAAATTCGGGCACTCAACGAAACCACAAGGGGTAACAGTTCAATAGATACCAAAGTAGCTTCCGCAGGGCGCAGTTTGCCGCAGTTTGCGGGTTGCGCCTTGTGAACCATGGGCTCATGAGGGCTCCCGTTGACACTTGGTGGATGTGAGCAATGTAGGCCACCTCGCGAGGCTTTCCATAGGCTCCTTGGGGAGCCTGTTCATATGCCGTAGGCTGCTTCATGGGTAGGCGCTCGTGAAGCTTCCCGTGTCCTGTATTAATAACACTGGTAACCAACAAATTTCACAGTAGTAATTTCATAGGCAGTAGAGCTGTGCGCGCACATGAGGTCGCTCATGGGTGTCACACGAGGAGACAGAAGTACCAAGAACCTTGGTGAGGTGACATGCACGGGAGCATGCCCGCGAGCCAGAGCTTAGTCACTTGGGTTTAGTGGTGCTGCTGGGACTGACCCAAGCACATGCACCATGTACAACCCCCGCTCGCGTGATACGTAGGAGAGAGAACATGAGCGTGCTGAGCTCCTGCAACTAGAAGGCCCCTCAAATGCACACGACAATTCAGATAAATATTAGGAAATAACACTTTACTGCTGCTTGACGGAGTTCATTACACAACCAAAAAGTAGTTTGGTACCGTGCTGGACACGGGTCAGTGGGAGGATGCGATGCTGCCAGAAGGCTCGCCCTTCCCATACGAACAAAAGTGCTTCCGTGCTGGACACGGGTCAACTTGAGGATGTGATGCGGCCCAGAAGCACGCCCCCAGGTCAAAAAGTCCGCCATGACTGAGCATGGGGCCCCACTGGAGTGTGGGCGGGGAGCTCTTGCGGCCTCGTGGCGACGCATGAAGAGAGACTCCTAGAGCGTGTACAACCCCCAGTCGTTCTATACTCCATGAGCTCACGAATAGAACTTGCGGAGATGTTGGATGTTCCACGTGTTTTGTACCGGAACACCCTCCTCCATCTCCAGCCATGCCGCGCCAGGCCAGGAAACGTGGACGACCCTGTACGGTCCTTCCCACACGGGCGAGAGATTGTGGAGTCCTTCTCTAGAGAGGATCCTTCGTAGGACGAGATCGCCAGCTTCAAGGGTGCGAGGGCGTATGTTGCGGCTTTGGTAGCGACTCAATGTCTGCTGATATCGGGCCACTCAGACAGCGGCCTGGCGACGTGCTTCCTCGAGGAGGATCATATCAGCTTCCCGCAGGTCATCTTGGTTGTTCTCATTGAAGGCCAAGACCCGCGGGGACCCATGCTTGAGCTCAGTAGGAAGGACCGGTTCTGCCCCATAGACTAGGAAGAAGGGAGTTTCACCAGTAAGCTTGGTCGCTGTTGTGCATATCGACCATAGCACGGACGTGAGTTCGTCGAGCCAGCCTTCGCCATAGGCTGCGAGCTTCTTGCTGAAGCTTCTTGTCTTGAGTCCTTTTAGGACCTCAGCGTTAGCATGCTCGGCCTAGCCATTGCTTCGCAGGTGTGCCCCAGAGGCATTGCAGATCTGCGTGCCGAGATTGTCATACTAGGACCTGAAGAGGCCGCTCGTGAATTGTGAACCATTGTCGGTGATGATGCAGTTGGGGACGCCGAAGCGGCACACCAAGCCCTTGATGAACTTGATAGCAGATTGCACTGGGATGGAGCATACAGGCTCCACTTCTACCCACTTGGTGAACTTATCGATGGCGACGTAGAGGTAGCGGTAGCCTCCAGCTGCGCGAGGGAAGGGACCCAGGATATCCAGCCCCCAAACCACAAAGGGCCACGTGAGGGGGATAGTCTGGAGCCCTTGCGCTGGCTGATGGGTCTGCTTGTCGTGGAATTGATAGGCTTCATAGGATCAGACGAGCTCGGTCACATCTTCAAGTGTTGTAGGCTAGTAGAGGCTGCTACGGAACCCCTTGTCAATAATGGTGCGCGATGAGTAATAATGGCCACAGTCTCCACCATGTATGTCAACGAGCAGTTCGCGACCTTGCTGTTCGGAGATGCACCACAACGCCATGCCGTTGGGGCATCTTCTGTAGAGATCGCCGTCTTGGAGGCAATAGGATGCAGCTTGGCGGGCCATGCGCTCTGCTTCAGCATCGTCTGCTGGGAGAGTGCCGTTCTCCAAGTAGACCTTGAATTCCGTGGCCCAGCTTTCTTCCTGCGGCTCCAGCGCCAGCAGCATGCGAGCGCCTGAGGGTGGGCCGCAGTTGGGTGCATCTGTGGAAGGCCGGGAGGCACCTCTTCTTGAGGTGCCATGGTGCTGACAGTTGGTGGCGTGGCAGATGGCTTCAGGAGCCGCTCTTAGGAGATGCCAGGATCTTGAGGCTCGCGGCGTGATGCCCTCTTGGCGATGTCATCAGCTTCCTGGTTGTTGTTGCGAGGAATGTGTTGGAGCTCCATGCCAAGGAAGCGCTTTTCAAGCTTGCGCACCTACCCAAGGTAGGCGGCCATGTGCTCGTCCTTGGGTTTGTAGCTCTTCTTGGAGAAGTTGACGAGAAGCTGCGAGTCGCCCTTGATGAGTACGCGCTTGATGCCGAGTGCGATGGAAGCCTTGAGTCCCACGATGAGGCCCTCGTACTCAACAATGTTGTTGGAAACCTTCTCATCATGCTTGAAGCAGGGCTGCACTGCATGGTAGACCTTGTCTCCTGCCGGCAAGATGAGCACCACGCCAGCCCCCGCTCCCTACCTGGAAAATGCTCCATCAAAGTGGATGGTCTAACCATGAGGGGCATCTTTCCCGGGCAGGAGGGACTTGGCCTCATGAGGCTCATCTTGATCGTCCTTGATCATCCACTCCGCCATGAAGTCAGCCAAAGCCGCACCCTTGATCGTCCTTGTAGTGCGGATTTCCAGCTCGAAAGGCTGCAGCTCAACGTTCCACTCCATGACATGGCCTGCGGCATTGGGGCTGCAAAGTACTTGCTCCAGGGGGTATGATGTGATCACCTTGACGGGATGTCCCTGGAAGTAATGTCACAGCTTCCTGGATGCGATGAGAAGTGCGAAGAGTAGCTTCTATTGCATGGGGTATCGCTCATGCGCATCTCGCAGCACCGTATTCATGAAGTAGATGGGATGCTCGACGAGGCGCGTGACTGTGGTGGCCATAGCTTGGGCTTCATGGAGCTCATCAGGCGGCTCTCCTGTGATCTCTTGAGGGGCTGCCTTGGTAGGCGCCATTGCAACCTCGTGAGGCTCTGAGAGGTCCTCAACATGCAATGGGAGAGTGACATCAGGAGGCATTGGCTCGGCCTCAGGGGGCTCAGATGTAGTGGACTTCTTCTTGACAGGGACTTGCTTCTCCCGTTACACAAGCATGGCCACACTGGCCGTCTAGGGGGGGGGTAGCTACCAAGTACAAGCATAGAGGCTCGTGAGGTCACGGGGCAACCATGACGGGAGGGCTTGTCAGGTACTTGTTGAGGTCCTTGAGGTTGTCGTCCAAGAAGAAGCCAATGTTCTTTTAGGACTGCGTAGAAACCAAGAAAGTGTCGCTGGACGGCAGTGTCTCCAAGCCCACCGTCACCATCGGCACATGCCTCTCTGCCAAATAGGAAGGCGAGCTCGTCACCTTCCTTCGGGAAAATGTTGATATGTTGGCATGGACACCATCAGACATGCCTGAAGTGCCAAGGGAGGCGATCGACCATCATCTGGCCGTGTGCGAAAATGCACGGCCCGTGAAGCAAAAGGCACAGCGCCAGGCGATAGACAAACAAATGTTCATCATTCGAGGGACTAAGAAGCTTCAGGAGGTAGGCTTCATCCGTGAGGTACTCCACCCTGAGTGGGTTGCCAACCCCGTTGTGGTCCAGAAGCACAGTGGAGAGGGGCGGATCTTCATCGACTTCACTGATATCAACAAGGCCTGCCCCAACGACCACTTCCTGCAGCCGCGCATCGATAAGATCGTGGACTCCACAACCGGGTGCAAGATGTTGTGCTTCCTGGACGCCTTTTCAGGCTACCACCAGATCAAGATGGCCAAGCAAGATGAGGATAAGACCGCCTTCCTTACTCCTTGAGGAGTGTACTGCTACATCTGCCTACCCTTCAGCCGTAAGAGTGGAGGAGCCACCTTCCAAAGACTCATGCACAAATGTCCGGGGCAGCAGATGGGAAGGAACGCAAAGGCTTACGTCAACAACATTGTTATCAAGACGCGTGAAGAGGACTCCCTCATCACGGACCTCGAGGAGACCTTCTCCAACTTGCACAAGATCAACCTCAAGCTCAACCCCGCCAAGTGCGTCTTCAGAGTCTCCTGAGGCAAGCTCCTTGGCTTCCTGGTCTCCCACTGCGGCATTGAAGCTAACCCTGATAATATCCAAACCATCAAAAAGATACAACCTCCACACAACATCAAGGAAATGCAGAAGCTGACCGGATGTGTGGCCTCGCTCGGGCGCTTCATCTCCAAGTTCGGCGAAAGGGCTCTACCTTTCTTCAAGCTCCTAAAGAGGACATGTCCCTTCAAGTGGACCCCTGAAGCCGATGCAGCTCTCGAAGACCTCAAGAGGTATCTGACGAGCCCTCCTGTCATGGTTGCCTCGCGACCTCGTGAGCCCTTGCGCTTGTATCTGGCAGCCATCCCCCAGATGGCCAGCGCGACCCTGGTGGTGGAACGAGAAGAGCAAGTCCCCATAAGGAAGAAAACTGCTGCTCCCGAGCCTCCCGAGCCTCCAGAGGCTCCCGAGCCTCCAGAGCCTCCCGAGCCTCCCGAGACTCATGAGCCTCTTGAGCCCACGCCTCCCGAGGACCCTTCAGAGTCCCGCGAGGCCGCAGTAGAGCTGACCGAGGCACCCCCTCAAGAGATTCCCGAAGAGCCACCGGATGAGCTTCCTGAAGCCTAAGCTGCGATCACCACAACCACACGCTTCGTCGAGCACCCTGTCTACTTTTTGAGCATGATGCTACGAGATGCGTGCGATGATAACCCATGCACCAGAAGCTACTCTTCGCACGACACTACTTTCAAGGGCATCCCGTCAAGGTGATCACATCATACCCCTTGGAGCAGGTACTCCGCAACCCCGACGCTACGGGCCGCGTCGTGGAATGGAATGTGGAATTGCAGCCCTTCGAGCTGGAGTTCCTCACTACAAGGACGATCAAGGCAGCCGCTCTAGCTGACTTCATGGTGGAATGGACAAACCCGCATCATGATGAGCCTCTCGAGTCCGAGTCCCTCCTGCCTGGGAGAGATGCCACTGATGGTTGGACCATTCACTTCGACGGAGCGTTCTCCCGACAGGGCGCGAGGGCTGGCATGATGCTCACCTCGCCTACAGGTGACAAGCTATACTACGCAGTGCAGCTCTACTCACTATTGCAGGAAGGTCCAAAGACGACA
>CBMN010762957.1:0-14361 GCA_000582825.1 Hordeum pubiflorum
GCGCACCAGAGTCACAGTGCGCCACTAGTATGGATATTGGGGATAGCCATTTTTCTAGTAGTGGCCATGATGGAAGAAAAACAAGCGTCTCAGCTGCCGTCCACCTAGGTGGAAGGTCGCGCAACATTGTTCAGCAGCGGCGGGTGTGTTATGTTGCCATCCTCGTCATCAAAGAACAATCATTGTGTGTCATCCTCCAATAGCACGCATGAGGGTGGGGTAGGGGTGGGTTGGGAAGGGAGGCTTCTCCGCTGATCTTATAGATACTAATTTAGGCATAAGAAAACCTAAAACCCTTGTGCTTTTACTTTGAGCGCTCTCGACCCTATACAAACCTGGTATCATTTTGTTAAGAAATAAAATGTCTTTTTGTCTATAATAAAATTCTACCCAAATTAGGATTAGCAAAACCAAAAAGGAAGAAAAAAAGGAATTTACTATGCATCTGATTTCAGATTTTAGCTTTAAAAATCTAATGCCCTCAGGTCCGTCGGATCTCGATTGAACGCATGGCAATTATTTGATGTAGCGCTGCAATTTTTCTGACAATTACTTACACTATACATGGTAATTTTCACATAAAAACATGGGGAAAAAATCCTTATAAAACAGAATGACAAATTGATTTATTTTCTGATGTCTGTTTTTTTTTGCGGGTAACGTAGAGAAAAGATTTTACTCCCTTCATCCATATATATAGGGTCTAATATGATTTTTAAGGTTGCCTTTGACCATCGATAAGATTAATAGTATATGAAACGTATGATATAAATATTATATCATTAGAAACTCATTTCACATTAGAATTTAACGATATACTTTATGTAATATGCATGTCATACATTATTGTTCATATATTATTATTTTAACCCGGTTTACGGTAGTAGTAGTATTTGTGAAATAAACTTAAGAGTACGTAGCTGGCGTAATGATGCCACGAAGGACACAAAAGTCAGTGTAAGCAACCGGTCGCCCCTTGACAAAAGTATTTCCACCGATGTCACCGCAACCACGTGTGGCTGCGACCCAGGTTATTTGTTAACTACTGGTGATTAACCCCTTGACAAAACTATTCCATGTCACGCGTACAGCTGGATTAGCGCTACTCGTGGGTCGCGTGATCGCGTCGACCCACGTACTACATCTCTATTTCCTCCAACGACTTTGCACGAGAGGAGGTGACGAAGCATGTAGAGTGTGCCATCACGTCTGTCCACGATCAATCGTACAGTCTCAGGCGAGTCTTCTCCCAAATATATCACATCTCCTGCATCGAAGAAGTCTAAGCAAAAAATCAACGTTGTGTATGGAGTTATCAAGCTTGTAGAAAAGAACTCCAGATAAACGTGAATATATTCTTTTCAAAGGTTAATACTCCCTCTGTTCCTAAATATAATTCTTTTTAAAGATTTCGCTATGGACTACATATGAAACAAAATGAATGAATCTACATTTTAAAATATGTTTATATACATCCGTATATAGTTCATAGTGAAATCTCTAAAAATACTTATATTTAAAAACGGGGAAGTACTAGTTCTCTCCGGAAATTGAACTGTTTATTAGTTGATGAAGGGCTTTCTAAAATGTTAGGTGGAATTCTGAATTCCAGAGAGCGCGAGTGTGGTTGCCCACGTCGTACTGTTAGAAAAATGGAAGCGTCGTCGCCCCATGGAGACGCCGCCCCCTGATTGGTGGATCTGGTCTTCATGCAGTCACCTGAACAGACTTCCTCCCTGCCGCTACCCGTCCCCTCCCCTCGGGTCGCCGCCCAGCACGTACGTGTGTCCCCGTTGATTAAGGGCCTAGTTAAGCCCGATTAGACTAAGCTAACCGTCTAATGTTTATCTTTAGCATGGACAAGACACCTGTCCTTTTCCGTCGTCGAGATAAGAAAGAGAGAGAGAGAGAAACGACGGGTTAAACGTCTACTAGCTAGCTTAGGTGTAGTTGATCATGGAAAGCACGTAACTGGGTTGATTAAAGTACGTTATTATCCCACACATGAGATCTCTTTAATCTGCCCGCATTGACTTGCTGTAAACAGACAAAAGGAAAGTCTTCTTGCTCTCATCAGGTACGCGAAACTCGAGCGATGTCCATATAGAGAATAATATGGTGTAGATTAGTAGCATTACAGTAGCCTATCGGATGGTGATGTGATGGAGCGTCGAGTGATACGCCGTGTGAACTCTGGGCGTGCAACGGGTGATGCGGCGCCCGCAGTACGGCCGGCCTCCGCACGTCTTCCACGGCTGATTTCTTGGACCGGCGCCCCTTTGACGGAGACGATTGAACCCGGGTAGACCGGCCAGGAAAGAAAGAAAGCACCGTGTCTACTCAACAACCTCTCTCTCTCTCTCTCTCTCATGCCCATCACTCACGTTGAAAAATAATTAGTGGGTGCACCTAATTGGGGAAGTTTGCTACCAGTGTTCTGCAACCTTGTTGCTCAATCTGAATTATGATATGATGCATAATCTCCTCTTCTTTCCTTTTCCGTTCTTTTGCACGGAGCTCCAAAAGTAGGGGATATCTCTTTCGGTTCTGTTCGATCCGGACCAACAGAAAAGCTCTTCTCTTCTTTCCGGAAAGGCATATATCCATACCAGACACTCCGGAGCGTCTTATCTGTGTGCCACCTTTATCCCCCTCGAAAGCAAGAGAAGGGGCATCTTGGACTTGACCAGTACTGCAAACTTGCATGAGGCGATGCCAATGTTTCGATCCAACTCCAATGTTAATACTGACATAATTGCATGCATGCCATGCTACTACGTAAACTTAGGTTGCACTCCATCAGAATATATGTGAATGAGGAAAAGGAAATGTCCACTTGGAGTTGGAGGAGGAGAAGATTTTGGCAGGATGATGGATGCAAGGCAAAAGAGGTTGAAGAGCGGAGACGGCATTGACCGGGACATGATTGTCCGTGCGATGCTCTCTTGCGGTCTTCACAACCACGTGGGCGCGAGAGATGCCAACCAGGCATGACAAACCTACCCATCACCACTCGTCACCGAGCGACAAGTACGCGAGGAACATTGCGGAAGAAGATAGAGCGAGCCCGTCGGTGTCCAGCTCTGCGCGTATCGGCCTTGGCCACTGGACTACCGCGATGTCGACCATTGTCTTCGGATTGGAGAAGCTTCCAAAAAAGACAAATCGCGCGTTGGTTAAGACTTGATTTGTGCACCAGTCTTCGTATCTTGGAAGAGGCCAGCAACTTTGGACTTATATCAACATTTTTTTTCCCGGGTCTGAAAAACTCTCGGCACCAAGCACACAAAGGCATATCAGTACAGTGCGCATGGTTGAAAATTTTGGCTGACAATCGCGTGCCAGAGAGACCTATGGTCGATGGAGCGTCCAGGCCATTGGCCAAGTGTATCCACTGATTAACTGGATTTGCTACTTTGAGAATGTATCGCGTGATTTCAGTTTTCAGATAAGATATGCAGAGGCAGTTGGCCAAGTGTTGTTACTCATGCTTAACTTTGTTTCTGAACTTAACTTTGGTTGCCTTATCCAAGCGCGTACTGTATTATCAATGTCGCCGGAAGATAAACCCGTCTCATCGTCTCCGTGATGAACAACGGCACATCACAAAGCTACTGAATCCTGAAGCCTGAAGTGCCGACTCCGGAAACCACACGTGCTGGCAAAAGATAATGTAAAACGAGCCAGTAACTCGGCAGCAGAAAAGGAAACCAGCTAATTTTAAAAAAAAAGGAAAGGAAACCAACTAACGTGCGTTGTAACTGCGAACCAATCTGTAGTTGGATGGTTAGAGGGATAGTGGTATCCCTAGCCCACCAGGGTTCAAGTCCTGATGCTCGCATTATTCTTGGATTTATTTCAAGATTTTCGATGATGCGCATTCAGTGGGAGGAGACGTTCCCGTCGATGATGAGGCGTCTACGATGACTTCGTAAATCTTAAATGATAAGCCGGCTCAGTTTCTCGAAGCTGCTCACTGAGGTAAGGTGTGCGTGTGTGCGTTCGTAGGGGTAATGCGTGTTTTACCACGCTGTTTTTCAGTTGTGAAGTCAGTTCGATATAGTTTCTTCGAAGCATTATTATGACAATTCATATTATACTCGATCAGACGCGGAACCTCGTTTGCTCAAGTCTTTCTTTTCTTTTCTTTTTTTTCTACCAGTTTTCTTCTTTTCTGTTTTCTCTATCCATTTTCTTTGTTTTTCTTTATTTCCATTTTCTTTTCCTAATTTATATATTCATGAATATTTTTCAAATTTATGAATAGTTTTTAAAATTCAGGAACATAGCTTAATTTTTTGATTTTTTTTAAATTTTTGAGCATTTCCATCCATGAATAGTTTTTATATCTTGATCGATTTTAAAATTTATGAACATTTTAATCCACCAACATTTTTAAATTATTTTGACGATATTAAAGAATAGGTACCATTTTTTAGGATGCGTGGATATGATTTTCGTATTCATGAATCATATATAATTTATGAACATTATTTAAATTCGTGAACGTTTCTAAAAATTTGTGAAATTTTTGAAATTTTCAAATTTATTGAAATTGCTAAGTACTTTCAGAAAAAAAATTCAGAGTGTTTGGATAGAAAAAGGGATGAAATGAGGAAATTTGGCTAAAAACTGGATGTGAATAAATCGCCAACACAATAAACCTGCACATTAGCTCGCAATCGGATTTTTTCTAAAAAAAGGGAAAGTATTTTAATATAAAAACCGATCAAAATAAAAAGTACTCCCTCCGTCCCATAATATAAGAGTGTTTTTGACAGAAAAAAAACGCTCTTATATTATGGGACGGAGGGAGTATATGTTGATAAAGTGATCAAGAAAAATATGGCCATCGTAGTATGCAATGTTGAACCCACGATCGGGTGGTCCTATAGGGCGCCTTCAGCCCCAGAAACCCGAGCCACCGTAGCCCAGCAGTTTGCTCCCCTGCCTTGGTGCCTTGGCTCGATCAGCCTCTCACTACGCGCCTAGTTTTTATTTTTTATTTTTATGTTGTTGATCGGGTAGAAAAAAATCAATTGGTTTTCAAATACTTACGAAAACATTGTGAAATAAAAAAAGGATTACGGATTTTATAAAATAGTTCATCCATTTGAAAAAAAGTTTTTCTATTTAAAAAAAAAGTTCATCAATGTTTTTTAAAAAGAATATCACAAAAATTGGCGCAAATTACATCAATTTTGAAAAACAATCTCCATTTTTAAAAAATCACGAAAAATAAAAAAAGAATCATCGAGTTTTAGAAAAAATCATCAAATTTGATGAAAAATCACAAAAAATAAAAAATAATCATCGATTTTTAGAAAAAATCATCAAATTTGATGAAAAATCACAAAATTTAAAAAACTTCATCAATTTTGAGAAAATTTCATCGTTTTTTGGAAAAATGCCTGTGCATTTGGAAAATAAATAAAATAAAATTAGTAAAGTGTAAAGAAAATAAAAATAAAAGGAAAAAAGAAATAAAAACGAAAAAAAAACGGTACTGAAAAAAACGGCTTCCCACGAACAAAAGAAAAGAATAAGAAGGAAAACAAAGCAAGCAGCCACAAGCGGTAAGGAAGGCCTAGTAGTTACTCGTTTTCACTTCGAAAGAAGAGGTCCCTAGTTCGAATCCGTCGCTTGCACTTTTTTGGCATTTAACGAAAAACGAAAAGAAGGGTAAATGGACTGGCCCGTGAAACATGGATGGAAGGTGGGGAGGGGGGTGCGCCCGTTGCGCCAATGTGTGTAAACGGGCACTGTATAGGTGATGCCCCTGCGATCCTACCAAACTCTTACAAGCCGGATCCACTTCATGGAAAAAAAATATTGGAGCTCTCCTAGACTTCTATTCTCTTTCTTTTTTTGGCGAAACTCCTAGACCTCTGTTCTTAGGGAGCTTAGTACAGTGGCTCCCCTTCCATCAAAATAACACAACAATTTTTGAACAGATCTGTTAGGTTCCTGTTGTTAAGTGGATGAATCAATCTCAATTCCTTTGATAGGCTCTTCCGTATGCCAATTTACGACTTCCCGTGAAAAAAAAATCGACAATGGATGTCTTTCGGCCATGTGTCGTGGAGCCTGACCTGGAAATTTTGGTGCCTGGCAGAACCATTGATTCTTGATAGTAATGATTCATCCCACAAAGCAACATGAACCACCTCGCACAACAAACAGACGCGCCATACCTACTCGGCGCTGTTTTACAAAACACACACACAGTACAGTTGGGAGCTTGTTAGGATGTTCGAACACTTTACCACTAAACTACTCATCACGCATATTTCCCTGCTTAACAGCTTATACTCGTACTTCGAACAACACCGACCCCGCCCTTAAAAGGCCATCTAACCCCTGTAATTAACCTCCACAAAGGACGTGCACAAGCACAAAAAAACTTTTTACCATGGGCATGGCCACCGCAGCCGCCGCGACGACGGCCTCTCCGGACAAGCTCCGGCAGCCGTGCAGGCCGAGGCCGGCGGCGCCGATCTCCTCCTCCAAGAACCGCGGGCCCAAGGCGCCGGTGGTGATCGCGCACGAGTGCCCCAGCGCGATGCGCGCCCACGTCCTGGAGGTGCCCGCCGGGCGCGACGTCCTGTCGTGCGTCGCGGCGTTCGCGCGGCGCGGGCGCTGCGGCGCGCTGGTGCTGGGCGCGGCCGGGCACGTTGCGGACGTCGTGCTCAGGGAGCCGGCGCTGGTGCTCCGGGGCACGACGGAGATCCTGAGCCTGGCAGGGTGCTTCTTCCCGTCTCCCTCGGCGTCAGCGGCGGGCGTCGCGGTGTTCCTGGCCGGGCCGCGAGGCAGCGTGCTGGGCGGCGCCGTCGCGGAGGGAGGGCTCGTGGCCGCCGGTCCGGTGGTGGTGATGGTGGCCACGTTTGTCGCGGCTGCGATCGACCGGTTGCCGCTGGTGAAGGGGGACGAATCCTCCAAGGCGGACGGGAGCGACGTGCACGGCGTGGCCGGACAATGGCGGTGCGGTGGCCAGCCGCAGCAGCAACAGTGCGGGTGGGCGCCGCTGTGTCGGAAGCTGGGCGCCAAGAGCTGAACCGTATGCACCGAGGAGAATATAGATTGGGCCGTGATATTGTTCGTTGACAAGCAGGCCGAAGTGGGAGTTTTGGTCCAAACTTTGAAAAAAAAATCCAGGCTCTGCTTTATCTTCTTTGTCTGTAAGGCAACGGAAACTTTTTCATGAAGATACAGTATCAAATACTCCCCAGTTCACAAATATGAGATGTTTGTACTCCATCTGTAAACTTTTATAAGACGTTTGAGGTGAAAACATCTTATAAAAGTTTATAGAGGGGGTATATTTCAATATGGATTACATACCGACTGAAATGAGTGAACAAACACACTAAATGTACTATCTATATAATACATCCGATTGAAAAGAAAAAAGAACTCTAGAACATCTTGTATTTGTGAACAGAGGGAGTAATGCAATCATGCAAGGTAGTTGCAAAACATCCTACAGCATTTTGACATCTAGTGCATGATTATCCGCAGCATTGTCTCCATCCAAATGTTTATTCATTTATAAAATTCATCGAGACAGAAAGGACAACATGCAATGTGATTCTAATGCTCTGCTACTTTTGCGAGGAATTTCAATGCATCAGAAGTCCCAGCATCAGTTACCTTAACCAGCAAAGTTCCCTTCTAACTTGTTTTCAGTACTACCTTTTCTTTCACTGACACCTAAACATCTTCCGATCAGCAAAACTTCAGCTTTCACCAAACAGCTCTAAAAGCAGACGTTTTGGCTCTCCAACTATCAAACTGACACATGCTCAAGAATCGCTGACGATGCCGCAACAAGTTCAGTACAACAACTCACAACGTTGCGCAGAAGAATAAAGATACATATATACACCTGCACAATCTACACACACACCAGCAGCCAAATCCCAAAGGCTTATTATTGAGTTTACTGATCATGTCAGTTTTGGAACAAACAGCATTAATCTAAAGAAACGAATGTCATGCAGATAATACAACTCCCATGTCAGGACTCCTACAATGGCACCACCAGCAGGCATACACCCTACTAGAGCTAATGAAACGGCCCAGGGTTCATCAGCCCCTCCTGCGCTTGCCCGGCACCTCCATCTGCTGGAAGATGAACCTCAGCACCTCTTTCATTGTCGCCTTACGGTTTTTCCTGAAATTCCACAGCTCTGACACCACATACCTTCCGCTCGGGTTGTACTCGTTTACTTCGCTCAGAGCGGTCTTCACTGCGTTGCACACGTCATCACCGTATTCGATCCACAATTGCTTCAGTCTTGGGTCCTCATCATTTACAACTTCCTGCATTACCCGAGGATTGTTATGACTAACAGTAGCCTCTAACAATACAAGAGTTGAATGTAGATCAACTCAGTAGATACCTTGTTAGTTCCATCTTCAGCCTGAACAAACTTATAAGGATGCCAGGCTGGCTTCTTTACTTCCTCCTGCCAACTCGAGACCAGCTCTGCTGCCCTCGTCTCGTAATCATTATTTCCATATTTTCGCCTGCATGCATTCTGAAAAGGCCTCTCATCAAGTTCGCCCATCCTTTTGATACCAATAGCTGTCCGCCTGCTGAGTATGTCCTCCAAACCCTACACATGGTGACACTAACTATTTAACGGAAGAAAGCATATTCATCAACTAAGACAAAATAGATTCGGTGCAAGGAACTCTCTGAATACCGCAGAGAGAGAGGAGCAGTACCGCTATCAGTTCTTTCCGGGCCTCCTGTAACTCGTCATTACTTTCACGCTCTTTCTTCACCAGCTCTCCACTCAGCTCTTCCAGGCGTTTCCTTTCATGCTCCAGCTTTTCACTAAGCTTCTCCATCTTGTCATGAATATCCCCATCATCATCTCCCTCCAAATGTTTCATCACTTGGAGTGTGCCATTCAATCGCGTCACTTCGAGCTCAAGTTCCCGTTTCTCATGGAGCTCCTTTTCCAGCTCAAGCATTCTTGTGAGGGCATCCTCCTTTTCCCTCTGTTATTCCCACGATTAGTTCTCATCTCCACAGTTCCATCTAGGAAATAACATAAGTAAAGAAGGGTAGCAAACCTTCTGGTCCTCGACTAGCTTCAAAATATCTAAATCATTCCTCTGCTGCTCTATACTTGCCAGCTCAAGTTCACTTTTATCGTCTTTTGCCTGTATATTTTGAAGACAGGAATATATCTTAAATTACAGTATGCACTTGTGCAATCATATCATACGATCCACATTTAGGAAGTGTTCAATACCTTGAAAGTAGCAACTGTAGCTTTATACGAAACTAGAAAATTATTCAGCGTCACACTTATGTTATAGAAAGAAGTGAGCCACTATTTAAGCTGCCCATACACTAAAGGCTAAACAATAGCATATAGTTTAGACAAACTAGTAACAAATACCATGTCAAAATGAAATTATTGTCATGCTGTATATCCCTTTAAACAACTTGGTACAAATTTAACATAAAATGTACAAAACAGCAGGTAACAATCTTAGTTTTATTTTAACGTTAGCCACTCAAAACAAAAACAGCAGTTGATATCCTGAAAATTCATAGTAATGTATCATTTTGAAGTTAGCCACTAAAATAGTATAAAAAACAGTCGATGTCCTGAATATTCATAATTTTTATCGTAGGCATGATAGGAGACACTATATTCACATAGCTTAGTACCTCACGTAGACAGTTCTTTGTTTACCTTTTGCTTCTCATCAGAAAGTTCTGCAAGTTTTTTCCTGTCGTTGGCATTCTCAGCTGACAATTTCTCCAGCTTCTTAGCACGCAAAATCATTTCTCTCTTGCTATTTTCTATTTCAAACTTCAAATTTTCATTGTCCTGGAAAATCCTCAGAGCATTGTCACGAGCCTTGCGATGCAGCTTGCGCATTTCTGAAGGGGAAAATGCAAAACTCATTACGATGCTGCATATTGGTGTGTGGTAGAGCAACACTACTTTAATTATTTTGCAACGGCAAAAAAAAAATGCATTGAAAAATGTAACCAACATTACCTCATAGTATACAATGTTAAAGCAGGCAAGAGACAAATGAAGAAATTACATGCATAATGAAAGGCCAACAAAAGTCCTGGTTCTGCACTCCTGCTACTTGTCTAATCAACAAAGAGCACTATTTCTCCAAATACTGCATTCGTAAATACATAGAAACCCACAAGAGTTGATCATTCAGGTCTCTTAACATTCAGTTGGAAATGAACATTTTTTAGCAAATAGTTGAAGACAGAAATACAAGGTACCGACCGAATCCCGGTTCATCAAGTTTCAGTAACAGTAGTAACCATGTGACACATGGGTAAATGATCTTCTGCACCATCAAGCAGAGGCACACGACCAGAAACCACGTACAGAAAGACACACCTACAGAAAATGAAGCAGCACAGTGTACCTTCATTATATGCCTCATGCAACCTCCTATTATCTTGCTCAAGCCTTGCAATGGAGAATTCTGTTGCATTCTTCTTTGTCTCCAGATCCTGCAAGTCTTGGTTCTTTGTCTCGAGCTGTATTGCCAGTGATGCCACAATCTTCCCCATTGGCTCCCTCTGACTCTTGGTAATCTCATCTATGGTCTTAATGTCGGTATGCTTCCTCAAGTATCTTCCCACCAAACCCCCAGCAGTGTAGTCCACCTCTCGGGCAACCCAACCATAAACCTCAACCTCACTATTCTTGTTCTCCTCTCCGTTAACAGCACCTCCACAACTGCTGCTCCTTGTCTCCCATTCCTTCTTCCCAAGCTTATTTACACTGAATTGGTTGTCAAGTGCGAGAGCGTCGCTAAATCCACCCCAGCCAGGACTAAACCGCACAATTGCAAAGCATTCAGATTTTTCTGTGTCATCGAAAACTAAAGGCACGATGTCTTCTGGGCTAAACATGGCCACTCTATCTGCAAAGTTTTCAGCATTGAACCCTGCACCAGCTGCAAGAATTCCACACCATGGCCAAGCAAACTTCTCTTCGCCGTCCTGTGGTGGTCCCTCAGCCACTGCTACCGGACTGGATCCACTGGTGTGACCATTGGCAATGTCCTTTCCTTTGTCAGTGGCATCTGCATTAGCAGTGGCAGTTACAGTGGCACCCGGAATCCCAACGATAGTGGAGAGCTCCTGCGCAAAGGATGGCTCGGCGCGGACAAAGCGGGCAAAGGCACGGTGGAAGGCACGCTCCCGGCCGTGGCGGCGGTGCTTGCTGGAGACGCCGATGCCGTCGGCGTGCTGGAGGAGGTCCTTGAGCTTGTAGTCCTGCTTCTTCTTGCCGGGGCAGAAGGGGCAGCGGAAGGTGCCGTCCGGGTTGCGCACCCGGTGGTTGCCAGACTTGAGAAGGCCGTAGGACTTCTCTTCGTAGTCACTCTCGGCCTCCGAGTCGTCCTCGCCGTCCGACTCCTCGTCCGCGGATGCGGCGCCTGGGCCGGTCACGCCGGCGGCCTCCGCGGCGGCCTCGGCCTCGGCCTCCTCGTAGGGGTCCATGTAGTCGTCCATGTCGAGATCCATTGTCGGATCAGGGATTCAGCTGCAGGCTGGCAGGATTTGAGGCGGGGAATCAATAAGATTGGGGAGTGAAATCACCGAAAGAGGAACGAAAAGGCTCACTTTTCCTGCCCACAACCCGGACCAGAAATCTATCCAGATTCCAGAATGGCACGACGCTGGATCAAATGAGACGTCGAGAGCCTCAGAGTGGATCAATCGCACCGGACGAGGCTCCCTTGGCCGGATTTGCGGTGGCAAGGAGCGGAATCGCCGAGAGGGGCAAGGGATTTAAGAACAGGCCAACAGCATTTGCTGGGGTTTTTGGCCTTTTGGGGGCACGCACCTCTTCCTGACCGGAAGCGAACGCCGGTAGTGACGGGGAGGAAGGAAGAGGTGCGTTGCGTGACAGGGGGCTTTGGCGGTCAGTGGGACCGTCCTTCGATTTCGTGCAGATTTTCTGCGCGCACCGGCGCACAAGTTGCAATACGTAAGCGGACACAGGACTAGGGTTGATTTGCCCTGCCACTTGAAACAATTTTAGAAATAAAAAAATTGAACTTATTTTTAGAAATAATTTAGCAAGCGTAACTACGACGAACAACCAAAATGTATTGCACCTATTTTTAGGATGCCTTTGCCCGTGTCGTTGCCACTTCTTTATTACATTCCTGAATTTCGCCGGCCCCTTTTTTCATGCTATTATTGTAACTTTTTTTTACGGTATTATACTCTTTAATTGATGATTATCTCTCCTCTATATTCCGCTCCTCTCCTTGTCCGAATTTTCTTCTCACCTTTTTTTTTGGGTTTATCATTTCTCCAAAATTAAAAGAAAACCTAGAGCGACCCAACCCCATGAGATTAGGGTTCCTGCCCGCCGCCAGCCTAAACCCAATCAATCTTCTTCGTCCCTTATCCCCTTGCCTGGCATCTCCTCCTCGCACAGGTTCCCGTCCCGACCATCGTCGCTTGCCATGCCTATCACCGCCGCCTCCCGCCATCTACTTCCCCGTCAGCTGTCGCGCTGCGTTCCCCATCCTCGTTGTTGATGCCTCCGATGTCCTGTGTGGGCCCCTTCTACCTCCAAGTCAGACAGGTGAGCATTGCAGTGGGGCTGACTATCTTGATATGTTTGGCGAACCCAAGTTGATCGAGCGTGTCAGGACAATAATGAATTGTTGCTTGTCTTGCCCCTGTGAAGCTAGGATTCTTGTTCAGCTTCAGGTAGTGGGTGTTACCATTCATAGCATTGAGCCTGGGTTGGACGAACTACATGATAAGTATAAAAACATAAGAAGAAGGCAATGGTTTCTATGGTAGCATGAGCGGGATTCGAAGAAGATAGGGCATGCAAGGCAGGATGAGGGAGAACATGATCAGATGTTCACAATACAAGAGATGGTATGCTCTTAAGATATTATAAAATATGTCTTTCAATTTCTAAGGAATATGGGTACTTACCTATGTCCCACGGTTATAGATTCTAGAACCAGAAGCATTTGATGTTGAACCACATACGGTTGACGTTGAACCCCCGAGGAAATTGCAACATGAAGGCTAAATATACAGCATTATCGGCATAACCGGGCCCCACGTGTCCCGAGCACACCATGTGGAACCACCCAAACACCTCGTTGATCTCTCGCCGTTGGTATGTTGAACTCTCTACAACATCCAGAATGCGTCTATCCTCCCGCGAGCTACACCACAGCATGCATATATTCGTCAAGATGCATGTCACAAAGGATCAAAGCATCAGGGAATAAAATGGATAAGTGACGTTGGACAAGGTATGCTCGCGGCCCAAGCACGACACATAAGGGCGCCACGTGCATGCGCTCAGGCTACAATGGACTGGAGCATGGACACATTCTCTACCCCGCATTAAATGTGGTCACAGGGACACCGCAGGCCAACGGGTCCTAGGCGGAGAAAAATACGACGCAATGCGTGCGATAAGAGGTAAAGCCTATCAGGAAAACACCCAAGTACCTAACACTTCTGCGCGTTCCAGGCGATAAGCTGCTTAACAGCAACTCGTTTAGTCAAGCTGCCACGTGGGCTTCAGCCCACATATTTTATATGTGTCCACATGAGTGTAAGCGGCCATTATGGTGCCCCAACCCTATATAAGGGGAGGACCAAGGCCATCCAAAGGACAAGTCCATACACATGAAGAGAAAAAGCAAGAAGGGTAAGATAGGAGAAAGAGGGTGCTTGGGTTCGTAGCCTTTACCACTCTTAGACTCCGAGCACCACCAGGCCTCAAAGCTTTCATGTGCATACCTAGATCTCTCCAGAGCATATGTAAAATCCACCAAGTTCTCACATCAACCAACCAAAAACAGGAAGTTTTGTGTGGGAAGACTAAGTATCCTACTGATTTCTTAATACTTGGAAGCGATCAAGATAACTTTTGTACCATTATTTCTGATAGACCTTTCGAGAATACTTGTAGTGTTGTTATTGATTGCCAAAAAGAAATGGTTTATCTTAATTTTGGAGGAGATGAATTTTCCTTTAATTTCTCTAAGCTTAGTAAACAACATCATGCTAAGGATTTGCCATTTTATATGAGATAGAAAGAATTGCTGCTATTGATGTTCCTCCTACTGAACCTTTGGAACGGTATTCGGTAGAACATGAAAATTATTTTAATATGTGGGAGAGGAATGAAATAGATGATATCATCCTCAATCAAGTATGTATCCTTCAACATAATCTACATGTTGAAACTTTAGGAGATCCCGATCCTCCTAAAGGTGATCCTGTGCTTTGATACTTGTGATTTGCGTTGGGTTCTCCGTGAAGAGGAACGGGTAATTGTAGCATAAAGTGGGTAAGTATTTCCC
>CBMN010762968.1:0-12783 GCA_000582825.1 Hordeum pubiflorum
CGATGTTGACATGGCCGTAAAATGAACAGTGGAAGCCAAAAAAAAAGTCAAAAAAAAGAAAATAGAAAGCTTCCCGCTTTAGTATATAGTATATATGTGCAGTAAGCAGGCTTCAGGCTCTCTAAGCACCAGCATCAACAGAGCTAAAGTACACTACTTTAGCTAAGCTCTGCTGCACACTGCGATAAATTCCTTTTGAAGTAATCTATCCATCATGGAAAACAAGTGCATCTCGGTAGCTTGGTTGCAGTTTGGAATACATAAATATAACTACTGTTCTCTTCTGTTTAGTTCAGAATTAAACCTATTAATCCAGAAACCTCACAAGGCAATAATTAATTGATTAATAATCTTGGTTGCAACCATCATAGCATAATAGACTGTCTCCATTCAGAAAACTTAAAAGCAAGCTAAAATGACCACCCATGTTTGTTGTGTTGCGAAATGCAGGTTAACCCAGCCAAGCTACCAAATCAATCATCATATCTATCAAGGCGTGAACCACGCCGGTGGCGGCCAGCTCTGGTGCGGCCCGATGCCCTCGACCTCCTCCACCCTGTCGTCCTTGAGGCTCAACACCACCGCGCCGACGCCACGCTGTTTGTCATAGTAGAGTTCGCTGCGCGTCCCCAGATCATCCTCGGTGTAGTAGACGCAGCCGGCCCTGAGCTCTGGGTGCTCCCTCATCGACACGCGACAAGCTCTGGGTGCATGGTTAGTCCATTAACTCGAATTGAAAGCACACTTTAGGCCACAAACTCAAAATCTGCACAGATTATGCTATAAACTTGATTAAGAGCACAATTTAGGCCAAAAAAAGGGTTCGGGGTGATTAAATCTGCACACGTGGCCGCCACCTCGGCTAAGACTGGACCGCATTTGCGAGTGCTACCTTTCACATGGGCTTTTTGCAAAAGTGGCCTCTCCCGAACACGTTTTCCCCAATTCCCTGGCATAACCTTTCGCGGTGGCGCATGAGCAGAAGGCGGCGGGCGGCGGCCCCGGCTTCGGAAGCCATGGCGAGCGACGGAGCGATCACCGGCAGTTGGAGACGGGATTTGGCGCGGGGGCAACCTGCGATCGGGCGGGGCGAGCCTCGCCGGTGCCTTGCCGCGGAGCCGGTCGCTGGCCCGCTTGGGTGGCCTCGGTGGCGGCCGCACATGCTTTCGATGGGGCTCACGCTGGTGGCGTCGTCGTCAAGATAATTAAGAGCGAGATGGCGGCGGCTCCCTGAAGATGGAATAAGGTTCTTCCTACCTAGCCCCCGTCCCGGCTGTGCGTCTAGCATCATCGGATGGCGTGTCGAGGTGTGTGTCTTCGGCGGATCATGCAGGATTCGGTCGGTGGTTGTTTTTGGTGCACGTGCTTGGATCCTGTCTTCGTTCGTCTACGTTTGTGTATTTTCAGGTTGGATCCTTCCGATCTATGCGTCTCTTCATCGGCGACGGTTGCTGTTCGGATGCACTGGTCCTATGTGGCCTTAGCACGACGACTTTCCGACTGTCTACTACAACATGTTTTAACCGGCTCCGGTGAGCAGTGGCGGTTGGGCCCCAGGCAGCCCGGGCGGCGGCATGGGGCGTGAGGCCCATTTCGTTCATTGACTGTAGTCAACGAAGCTGGCCTGGGGTCTGGGCCAGTTCGCCTAGGCCGCGGCCCATTCCTGGGTCCGCCACTACCGGCGAGGGAGGGGTGATGACGGTGGCGCGCCTTCGGCTCGCTTCAGTGCATGTAGTCGTCGCTAGGTGGTCTAGGGATCTGGATGTAATTTTTATTATTTTTGGTGTTCGTTGTACTATCATGATTGAAGATGAAAAGATTGATAGTTTTTTCACAAAATAAATAAATAGATTTTTTAAAACTTTTTTATTGTTCTGTTCACGTGGGAGGATACGAGTCCAAGCTATGTTATGAATTTCCGCTTCTTTTGTTTTGCGGGGTATGAATTTCCGCTTCTTTTGAGTACATGTACCCAAGTTTGCTCGTACGGCGTGAAAATTAGCAGTGGGCCGCTCCAACAACACAGTCTCCACAAACGTGGGCCGCATTGCATGGGTCTTATTTGTTCGGGAGTTGCATACGTCTGTTTGGTTGTGAAGTTTGCTAAAAAAAACTTTTGGCTGTGAAGTTCAATACCAACAACATTCCCAAATTATAAAAGGAGCACCTTTGGTCGTGGACCAGGTTTTAAATGACTTCTCCTTATAAACATTAGATTTTAAACAAAACTCAAGAAATGAAACCCGAAGTATCGTTGCATTTCCTTGAACATGCACACACATGTGAGTTCCGTATTACGCGAAGCTTACATCAACAGCGTGCATGGTGTGTGCATGCAGTTGTAGACAAGACGTACGGGATGACTTCATTTAAGTGTTTTTTTTTTTTTTTGAGAATCTTCATTTAAGTGTTTGCGATGTACGACTTGGCGACAATGAAAGCAGCCTCCTCCGCGCTCCACGGTCTTGAAAGCTTACCGTCGCGATGTGAAAACGATCCGCGTGCGCAAAAACGTATACATGGCGAAATGCATATTTCCTGATAGGTTGGTGCCTCCGTTCGGGTGGCAAAACTCTAATTCACTTCCTCATCGTGAAAGGATTGTTTAATTTTGTTTAGCAACAAATCAACATGAAAAAATCACATCACCCTCAAAACATACTGCGATTGGTTTCAGCTGCGATTAAAAGCTGAGAAAACTGCCCGTGGACATTTTCAGGACATGGGTACTGGCCGGGAACATATGTTAATGTGAATAGTTTCAAGCTATTGAAATTTTATGAAAACTATTTTCATGCATGTAGTAGTATAAATATGTCCATCCCTGCAAAAGTATAAACTGATGGGGAAGAAGGAGGGCGATATATTTCAACAGATCAAACTCCAGGTTTCACGCTCTATTCGTCTCTCTAAAGTGGAATATTCTTTTAGTGCCAGATGGGTTCCTGTCAATAGCAATGCATATGAGGTGACTTTGTCAATCTTAAAGTCTCGGGGCTCCGATCTTGAGTAGGCCATATGTGAGTCTTGTGTGTGGGCATATGCCTTATGCGTATGTGTGTCTACGTTGCAATCGGTATTTTTAGAAAAAAAATATTAAACATTACTATTATCTAAGATTGTAAAATATTTGTCTCCTTCGTTGCCAATGAGCGACATGCCTATGATATAATTTTATGTTTTTTGCCAATGAGCAACATGCCTATGATTTTTCTTTTTCAAGAGATGGCTTTTCAGCCCGGGTTTAATCAGAAAGCTCAGAGTAGTTGCTTGGGAAAGCAGCTTACAAGAAATCCAACCAACCGCCAGAAGGCACCCAACATTGGTCTGCGGCAAAACACACAAAACACACCAAAACAGTCATCAGCTGAGCACCAAAACAGAGCACGGGCATGCCTATGATCACTGCACAGCTGATCGATGCATCAGTCTGTCACACAAATGCATGCTAACCAATCATGCATAAGTTGCATCCAAAAGAGAGTTTTTTTTTTTTGAGGAAAGGCCATCATGACTAGCTTTATTAAACATAAACGGGAATTACATCCTCCAAAAGAGAGTTAGTGGAGGAACAGGCCAGGGCTGATGCGAAGTAGTTTGAGCAAAGCGAAGAAAGGCAATTCGTGGGCGGTCAGGATCTTCTTCTAGCTTCCCCGCTCGATCAATCAGCTAGCGCCGATGGTTTGGGTCGTGCATGCGTAGTCTAAACTACTCCCTCCGTTTCTAAATACAAGTCTTTTTTATATATTCTACTATTGGACTACATAAGGATGTATGTAGACATATATTAGAGTGTAGATTCACTCATTTTGCTTCGTATGTAGTTCCTTATTGAAATGTCTAAAAAAACTTATATTTAGAAACGGAGTGAGTAAATGCTGAATCCGCACGAGTGGGCCTGGCCTGCCTTATCTGGTCTCCACCACATGGGTACTGGGCCGTTGCACCCGAGACGTACCAAGCCACACGTGACACGTCATGCGCTTGGCCGGTTCGCTGGCAGCGGCTAGTTCCATTGCACGTTTATAGTAAGGAGATTTTTACGCAGTCAACTGAACAAAACCCTCGTTACTTGGATTCCAAAATATCAAGTGTAAGTATATATAGTTTACTTTTTCTTTCTTCAAAAAAGACTTTGATCTATTAACCATGCCAGTGGTATAAACACCCCTAAAAAATAAATATATTACATCAAAGTCCCCGGAGCCTGCCCGCCTTCATCCTCCCGAACGGACAGGCGCTCCGCCGCATGCCGCTCGAACGTCGGAGTCAACATGTCGTTGTTGATCGCGGACGGCAAGTCATCAAAGCCACAGTCCTACCGGACCAGCGCCCTGGAGAAAAAGCCGGCACCACTGGAAGAGCCGCAGATCCAAGAGCCAAACCTCCATTATTTCTCACAAACCTCATGTTTGCATCGGGGGAGACGAGGTCGGAGGACCAAACTGCAAAGGGAAGCCACCGTGCCAACAAACTCTGCAAACCATAACCTTACCGGCCAGAACAGCCAGCAGGAAAATATGGCATCGAACCATCGATGCAGCCGCAGACGACACCGTCGAGATGGGGAGGCTGGAGGAGACCTTATTCGCCGGACCGGCGCCGCCGCCACCATCACCAATGCGACGCCGCAGAAGAATTTATTGTGCGCCGCCGTAACCATCGTTGGAAGGGCCGAAGCGACGAATGGCGAAAACCTACCTAAAAGCCCTAAAACGGGAAAATCTACAACTCCATCGGGTAGATCAGGGCCTCCCCACACTCCCACGCCGGCAGAGCACTTGCAATGTTCATTTGTCGTATTTTTTAAATTATTTTCCATGTCAAGGATAATGGAATTTTCGTTCAATTGGAAATTCTTAGAAGAAATGCTTTCTGTCATGTGTGTAAAACAATAACTTCAAGTAAATGCGGCATGAAAAACAAAAGGACAAGCGAGATCAATTGCTATATGGGGTAATGTTATCGAATTCAAAGGCTAGAAAATTATGCGGCTTTAACTTAAAACCATTGGCTAGGTCTCCTTACCGAGAGAGAGGTGGCAGTTGTATCAAGGTGAGCTTATCTAGGCATTCTTTAGCTACGTATAAGCAAGCCAAGTTTGTGTTTAATTTGTACTCGATCGAGAGGACATATTACGAAGACCAGACTTGTCATCTCGTTCGAGTCTTTAGCTTGGCCCATACTTCCAAATTAAAGTGTACAATGAAGTACGTGGTGGAATCTCTCCAATTCACCAACCCCTTATTACATCATTGACTGGAATGTTTTTCTTTCTCCCTTCTCAAGGCATTGAAGCCATTGGATAGGCGTAACTACAAAATGCACAAGTTAAAGGCATTGTGCACTTGCACAACAAAATGCACAATGCCTTTGGATGGTGCACTCGAAATAAACATAGGAATCCTTTAGCTATGGATAAGCTAGCAAAGTTGATTGTGCAAGCATTCAAAGATCCATTTCTACATGTGGATATTTGTTCATGTTGCTCTGGGTCAGCTTATGCCTTTAAGATTCTAGCTACTTTTCTTTTACGGTTTGTACGAACTTAACTTTGCAATAAAATTGGCCGCATGCATCCACCGATGTAGAGTCCGGGGCTTCCCCTTTTCGAAAATGGAATAGCTATGCATACGACAATTTGATGTCCGATTCATGTACGATGCAATTCCAAGCCATGCAGATTTAAAGAACGAGTCAATCTAATGGTGCAAGTGGTTTATAGTTCTAAGATCATATAGAAAATTAGAAACTATCATATGCATAGCATTGTTGTTTCGAAATGAAGTGATGAACATTCATTGAGTAAATAGTACTTATGCTAAATTCATAATTTTCTCATTTTTCGAGTGTAATTGAGTATGATCTCAAATTTTACAGTATTTGAAATATTAGCTCCCCTACATATGATACTTTTGTTTGGAATTGAACTGACAAAGCAATTAAGTTGGCCTATGCATGCAGCCTTCACCAAATATCTATCCAAATTAAATATTTCTTATGGTTATCAGTTGTTCAATTTTTATATATAAATCCGAGTCACCTAAAACTGCATATCTCCGGGGAATCCACAAGCATTTTCACAATAAACTACAAAGACAATTCTATAACGCAATATGCACAAAAAAAGAGTTTCTCCGTGAAAATGTCAATACTAACTAATTCCGGCTCATTCTAACCTCTTTGGATCACATGACTGAAAAACATTGGAACAGGAAAAATGCGAACCTGAGAAGTCATGAGCAGTGGATTCCTACGGGGTCTCAAAACAAAGAATTTTGCATGTCATGTGTTTGACTGCTGCAAAAGAAATAAACACAAAAATTTCAGAGTTTGGAGGAGTAAAGAGAGAGAGAGAGAGAGAGNGAGAGAGAGAGAGAGAGAGAATTTGAGCATTGGACTTTGCAAAGAAAGAATAAATGTTGAGATTCATATGGAAATTGGGGCCGCTATTACAACACACTCTACAGGAATTAGGCAACCCCAATCTTTTGGACCAATGGTCTTTATAGTTTATAGGAAAAATCCCAACGGATTCAAATCCTTTAAAATTTCTATGAAAATCTTACAATCCAAAGATGCCTTTAATATGGAGTGCATACTGAGAAAAATAAACCGCACTTTGGGTAGAGTAAATAGCTACGGACCAATGGTGGATCTAATCCTACCAGGCAAGTTGAAGTCTGACCACAACTTGAATTTGAATGTATTAAGTACAAATATTTATTTTTGACATGTGTATTCATTGATGAAATAATAGTGACGAACATTGAGAAATCATTGTTCGTGCTAAATTCATACCTTTTTACATTTTGCGAATGCAAATTGAATATATATTGAATTTGACAGTCTTTGGAATATCACCTCCTAAAATGTCATATTTTATTTGGAATTTACTTGAAAAATTAACAAGTTTCTGTACAGTCTCCAGAATATTTTTACCCATGTTAATTGTTAAGTATACTTCCTATGTGACAGTTGTTCGATTTTTTCATAAGTCTCAATAACCTAAAACTGCGTATCATTTAGCTTAAAATTGTGATATCATGCATTTATAGGAACTGTAACTACAATTTCTATTGTGTGTGCTGTCTATTAAATGAGGTCAATATGACTATGACTGGATGGAATCCAAAGGGTGAGAAAAGTTAATGGGACTTAAAATATATATTTTGTGGGGAGGGATTTAAAATAATTTAAAGCCACTTATAAATAGATAATCACATTAAGTGAGTTTCCATGCAATATATTGTCCATGCAGGTAGTTCCCTTCTGAATCGATTTCTCATGGTTTTAGTATTTAAGTCTGTGGGTTATAAAGAATACTTGGTAATTCAGCAGAACTACCATAATTCGCATGCTTACTATGTTAGTTTTTTATGTAAAAATTACCTTTACATATAAGCACAAAAACAATCCAAATCTTCTAGCCATGTAGAAGGATTAAAGGAGATATTTAATACTGTCCCCTTTCCGGTTTAAAAGGCACACGCGTATATCTAGATCGACAATTTGACCAATGTAACATGAGTTACATATCACAGAAAAATATCTAGCATGAGAAACTTCAAATGTTATATTTTCTAATGGTATAATTTTTGTGACATATAATTTATATTATATTGGTTGAATCGTTGATCTAGGGATATGCGTGGGCCTGTTAAACCGGAAAGGAGGGAGTATGCACATTTTTGCATACTATATAGTCCCTAATAACTAGTCACTATATGAATGCTAATTAGTTTCTTGTCAAATTTCTTTTTATGCACCCCTCTCTTGTGCATTCTTTTCCCCTCTCTCTCCTGAGCATGTTATACATGTTTTGCGAAGCTCGGTTTGGCCTGCTAAGCACATCAGCAGGAGTAAATGTTCTCTAGGCCCCACAAGCTGTCGTCGAAACTTCCGAACTCGAAGTCCGGGACACCGGTGGCGGCGAGCAGCTGCTCCGAGCAGCTCCCGCTGAGGCCGTCGCCGTGGATAAGGTGATGATCGCCGCCTATGGCCCCACCCTCGCCGCTGGCGCACTGCATCATCGAACCGTCAACGTTCGCTGTGGCAGTACTGGTGGCAGCGGCCCACGCTGGGAAATGCGCTCCGTTCGACGCCTCTGCCGACGACAGCGAAGACCGGAGCGTGCTCGAGGTGTCGGGGCTCATGGTCGCCGCCACCGTCCGGCTCGGCTCGCCACTGTCCGCGTGTTCGACGCAGTGGTACTGTGATGCAGCAGCCGCAGCCGGCGAACTCATCGCCCTTGTCGGCGGTGGAACGTCGACGCCGGCAGCGGAGGAGCTTTCGGCCTGGATGCGCTCGAGGAGGCGCGGCATCCAGACGAGCCTAACGACGTCTTGGAACCGGTCGCTGTTGACGTCGCAGCGGAGCTGCTTGGCGTGCTTCTGCACCCTGGTCCGCCAGTAGTTCTTGACCTCGTTGTCCGTCCTCCCCGGGAGGCGCTGCGCGATCTTGGACCACCGGTTGCCCCACCGGGAGTGCAGGTCCAGTATCAGCAGCTGCTCCTCCGGCGTGATGTTGCCACGCCGGACATCGGGACGGAGGTAGTTCAGCCACCGGAGCCGGCAGCTCTTCCCAGTGCGCCTCAGGCCTACACGTGTCAAAACCGAGCCCAGATTAGCGAAACAGAACGCAAGGAGGGACCCAAGCGAATAATTAGCTATACGTACGCTAGGTAGAGCAACGGAAAGTGCTCGTCTATCTTATCTCTTGCGATGTCATGGATCAGAAAGAATTAAAGCAGATGTGACATGCATGCATGATCTTGCTACTAGCTACCCATTTGTACATGTAATTCCAGAGAAAATCAACAAAACAATACTACCTGCGCATCGAGCGAGCGAGTTCCAGCGTCCCTCCCCGTGCTTGGCGACGTAGTCGACGAGCAGCATGTCCTCCTCCGCCGTCCACGGGCCCCTCCTCAGGTCGCCCTCGTCCTCGCTTGCCGTCGCCGTCCCCATCGACGAGCCGGCCAGGCTCGTCACCGGCACGACCTCCATGCCCATGCCGGCCATGTACTCCTTGTCCGTGTCGATGAGGTCGAGCACCTAGATGCTGTGGACTGTCAACTGTCGAGAGTAGATGGGTAGATGGCTTGAGGATATCGAGGGAGACGGGGAGGTGGATGGGTTTATACAATATAAGGACGGATGGATATCGACTATCGAGAGGGAATTAACGAGGAGGAGACGACTAACGACTGTGGTTAAGGCCGCAATTTGGACTGATAAGATAAAAAGTCTAAAGTGGAGGAGGGCACGCGCGCGCGTACGTGTCGCCCGATTAAACAACTCAAACGGATTAAGAAAACAGCGTGTCCCATTCCGTCCCGTCCGGTCCACCTTTACGCGGATTAGATTTCATTAAGAAAAAACTTTGACTAAGAATTACTTCATTAATACATAGTTTATTTTTTTTTTAGAAAAGGAGGAAGACCCCCCCGGCATCTGCATCTGGACGATGCATGCAGCCACTTTATTAATTATAATTAATACATAGTTTATATGATCTAAACTTATAATTATCAGTAAATATTTTTTTAAACGGATCTAACGATACCAATTTCATATCATAAAGTAAATCTTAATCAAAACCTTGTCTTGAAGAAACCTATTACGCCCTACATACGAGGATGAAGAAAGGGACGGGCAGGAGGCAGCACCATCTTTTTTTTTCTCTCATGTATGTATTGCTCTCATGACACGGACATGATGCTAATACAAGTAAAATTTTAAGGTAATGAACATGCAGGGCATCAGCAAAATCAGAAAGGGACGGGCAGGAGGCAGCACTATCTTTTTTTCTTCTGGATTTATTAAGGAAGATCACAACTAGGCGTTGAGTAGGTGGACATTTGACTGACTCATAATTCTGAAGAAAGTGTGAGGTATCGTTGAATTCTTTTCTTGGTAAATGTTTGCAAATTACACTTACCACACAATCGTTATTGATAAACCATCAAATCATGACCGCTGTTTTTCTTTCCAAAAAATGATAGTCCGGTTCGCCTTATGCTACTTTAACCGTGCGACCTGACCTATGCATGACATTTGGTCTCTAGACTCCAAGATTTCCCATCGCCTGTCCACACACGACCACGCCGAGAGGTTTAGAGGCTCAGTTGCCGAGAGGAGACCGCTCATCCCCCACTGCCACCGCGACGACGCAATTATAGAAGGTATGTCTATATTTGATATGAATATTCTTTTTGATGCACTTCAAAGTGTTTCTTATAGTAAGATTTCATGTATAAATATGTACATTGGTTATTATCTTGATGTTTATATTAAAGGGCCTCGGGTTATACATTCGCCCCGGGCCCCCGAAATCCCAGGACCGGCCCTGCCTACATACGAGGATGGAGAAAAAATATATATGTAATTTTTTTAGAAAAATTAACATTGGAACAGTCACACATTAGTATTAGCTCGCGACCGGTTGACCAAATCTGATCTGCGAGGAGGAGAGGCATGCGCCAGAACAAGGAGAATGGGAAAGAAAGAGGAAGCAATGAGGAGGAAGAACGACCAGCGGTAGACGAGACGATAGCGACCAAGGATTGTCTAACCGGCGGCGAGGCAATGCCTATTCAGGATACCGATGGCGCCCATCTACAGGTAAATGGAATAGAGCAGTGTGATGGTAGAGCCGAATGTGGAAGAGGAAGAACTATGGCGTGACAAGGACTAGGTGTGACCAGTCTAGTTCTACTTTATTACCGTGAAGACATGTAAATTGCTCCATAAATTGTCGCGAAATGGGAGAATAGCATCACTAACATATACACGAGACATGTTCTCCTCCTGCAAAGTGGTAGCACTTTCCGGAGATCAGTGCTCCATACTGTTTAGTAGTAATGTTTAAATTAATCGGTGGGATCGATTATACTACCGAAAGAGGAGGGATGTGTAGCTAAGGTCGAATTGATCTTTCCGCAAAAAAAAAAATGTCGAATTGATCGTGAATGTTATTATAGTTAATTGGAGTGCTAGGTCATCTTTGAACAACAAAAGGAACTTCGGGCCAATATTCAAAAGTCGAATATACTGGTTACATACAAGTAATTGTTTCTTTCTCCTGTTTCGAAGCCAAGTTGTACTCCAAGTTTTTTCCCCATTTGACGCAGCAGTTTTCGCTAGGGAGTTTAGTTTTTTTTAGCTCCATAATGAATGACATTTTAGATATGGATATAATCTCCACAATACAACTTTGACAGTTGTCTTTATATGCCTTTGCTCGTAAAATAGTTAGTAAATTACAGATCTAGAGTTGAAGTTTTAACTTATCTCTGTACTAAGAGCACTAGTCTAGAGAATGGATATGAACCTGTTTTGAAACTTAGCAAAAAACAAAAATGGTATGTGTTGAAAAACTACTAAAAATCACATACTATTAGAGAATGGATAGAAACTTGTCTCTGTAATTTTTTGTGAAATAAATATGACCATTTGTGATCTGTGCAAAAATCAAAAAATAAGTATACCACTAATTTGACATATCACAATTAAGTGATGTTTAGGACATTGACATGATCTTCAAGATGTAGTTGACCACTAATTTCTATTATAATATACATATAAAAAACAAGAAAATTATAAGATTCTAGAAATACTTTTGGTCGTTCGGTGGTCTAGGAGCTTCGATGTAATTTTTATTATGTTTTGGGTGCTTTGTACTTCTGGTGAACCTTTATAATAGATCCATGTTCTTTTTCGCAAAAAAATAAATAATAAAAAGGTGGTTCCTTGCTATCATTTATACCATGTTCACTTTAAGCAAATCTTCATGTTTGTGGCCTGTGGGTACCATAGAAGAGCTGCCTTTTATTTTGTCTGCAGTCACAGAAATATATATTATCTTAATTAGATTTTTTTTACATGATACTGAAAGGTGCACCGTGAAACCCCACAAAAATATATATTACAACGAAGTAATTCAGACGGCCCACGTGTCTGCAACTAAACAATAACTAAAAAAAATGTTGGTCCTGTCTTTGTGACAACTTGATCCCACCTCAAACACCAATATTTAATTTAGTTGCTCCGCACAACTCGTGGGTCAAGGTTGCCTAAAAAATTGAGATCTAATATTCCAAATGATTAAGCATGTGACCTGCAGCCTCTTTGACTTGGCCAAAAGACCTCTGTTTAATTGTTTAATCATCCACTTAATTCCTGATGCTCTCTCTCTCTTACTACAAATTTTGACCAGCGTTGTGCAATGGATCAACTCCTTAGCTGTAATCTCTGCCCTGCATGCTGCTTAATTTACTTAGAGTTTAGACCACTTTTAAGCCAGGGAAATATAAGTCGTTTACTAATGTCGGATGGTAGGATCTAATTAACGTCTTCAACTAAATGTTTAAGTCAGCTTGCCGTTTGACTTGCAAATAAATAATTTAACTGATTTAATGAGACAGATGCACAAGTGTTATGTGGTTGACCAGTGTTCCTTCAAAAAAAAAAAAAGACCAGTGTTCCTTTTAAGAATCTAAGACTGGGGCTTAGCTGCAGGAGGAGTATGACCTTGGTTTCACCTCTCTCATATATAATGGCACGTTAGGCGGTACACACTATGCACGAAAATGTGTGCCATACTTTGCCATATGCCGCTGTTCAAGAATATATCTTAGATCATCCTTCTTGTTCCATCGAGGATAAAATTAATATTCTTTTCGTGGTAGGCGATCTAGTGACAAGGTGGGTGGAGGTTTAATCAATCTTCAAAGCTTTCGGTCTCCTGTGGCCGTTCATGTTTTTTTTTTTTTTTTTTTTT
>CBMN010762970.1:582-11951 GCA_000582825.1 Hordeum pubiflorum
TATAATAGCATGGAACAATAAAAGTTTGTCAATACGTTGGAGACGTATCAAGGGCCCGAAGAATATCTCTCCATCGTTGGAGGAGCAACTCCCACTCTTGAGCTATCTAGTCCATTGTCACACTTCTCATTGAACCTATAAGTTGTCGTTATGATCACCTAGTTACAAATGACGTTTGAGCAACCCCAAAGTCCATCGTACGGTGGTCTAAGGAACTAAATCACACGTTAACATTCCTTGTTATAACAATTGACTTCTGACGATATTATCTCAAAGTGTAACAAACAAGTTTGGGTCGATTCAATATGATCGTTCTTCATACTCTCAATGTTGTTTTAGGACTATCATTACGCTTAACGATATCCTAAGATCCAGAAAACATGATCACCAACAAAACTTGAGCTAGTCTTAGAGGCAAAACTAGGAATTTTATTTTACCGTTTATGATTCCACACGTGCATATGATTTTTCCACTGAATCGCATATTCTAGGATCATGGCAGTCATAGAATATAAACTCTTAATTAAAAACACAGAAATATAATAATGCAATATTATTGCCTCTAGGGCATATTTCCAACCGTTGTTGCCTACTTGTGAGTTAATGCCATTGTTGGAACTGCTATTTCAAAACCATCCAACACAAGGCACTCGTGGGAAATCAGGTGATGCTTTTACTGGTGGATTCAGGTAGCTCTCAAAGCTTCCTAGATCAACAACTTGCTGACAAGCTTCAAGGTCGAACTCTAAAATTACCTAGCCCCATGACTGTGAAGGTGGCAAATTGAGAGAAAGTACAGTACACCCATATGGTGCAAGGTTTGAACTGGTCGATTCAAGGGCACATATTATCTAGTGACATGAGAATTATTTCACTGGGAGGATATGATGTTATTCTAGGCATGGACTGGTTGTCACCATGGAGCCCAATCGTGTGTCACTTGGAAGAATAATAGATTCAGTTTTAGGACAAGGACACAATTGTCACTTTTCAAGGTTTGAAATCTCAACCAGCCACTCAGCTACATGAATTAACACTAGACTAGGCGGTGAAATGTCGTAAAGGGAATGACATATGGGATACTTAAGTGTTATCTGTCACTACATAGATATCTGTGTCAGTTCCTTCTGACTATATCAAACAAACTATAGATTCATTTGCTGACATTTTTCAAGCACCAAAAGGGCTAGCACAACATAGGGATTCTACCCATACAATATCCCTTCTTCCAAACACTGCTCCTGTTAACTCCAAGCCTTACAGATACTCTCCTCTTCAAAAGGATGAGATAGAGAGGCAAGTGTCTGAAATGCTTATTGCAGGGGGTATTTCCCCTCGCATGTCTTCTTTTGCCTATCATGTGCTGTTAGTACAAAAGAAATATGAGACTTGGAGGTTTCATGTGGATTATAGAAGACTGAACCTTGTGAGTGTCAAAATCAACTTGCATATGCCAGTAGTAGATGAGTTGTTAGATGGACAACCTCGTACTAAATGGTTTATCAAATTAGTCTGAGAGTTGGCTACTGTCAAATCAGAATTGTGCAGGAAGATGAAGCTAAAACTGCTTTTGGCACTCATTTAGGCCAATATATGTTCAGAGTAATGCCTTTTGTATTATCTGAAGCTCATGTTACTTTTAAGTGTCCCATGGATGCAATGTTTATTAGACTGATCAGAAAGTATATTTTGGTCTTCATGGATGACATTTTGGTATATATCAAGGACTTAGAATCTTATCATCAACACATTTAACAAGTCTTTTATATACTTAGAAACAATCGATTGTATTCCAAGCTCAACAAGTGCTCCTTTGCTCAAAAATAGTTAGAGTATTTGGGTCATATCATTTTTGACAAAAGGGGTGGCTACAGACCCCACTAAGATTGCAGCCATGGCACAGTGTCTAGTGCCCACATTAGTCATTGAATTAAGAGGGTTTTTAGGGCTCGCATGTTACTACATTTTTTTAGAACTATGGTATTATTACAAAGCCTTTGACCAATTAGCTGAAGAAAAATACCTTTAACTGGAATCCTGAAGCACAAGCTGCATTTGACTAGCTCAAGATCATTATGACATCCACTCTAGCGTTAGCACTACCTGACTTCTCCAAACCATTTTCTACTAAGACACATGCTTGTGACTCTGGCATTGGAGCAATGCTTACACTAGAGGAACACCCGGTTGCCTATTATAGTAAATATTTGGGACCGGCAAATCAGAAACTAAGCATTTATGAGAAGTAGTTCTTTTCAATAATTATGGCCATTGGGAAGTGGAGATCATATTATGTAGTGGTCATTTTCTGATGTAACCCTAGCATCATATTTGCACAGAAAGGCTATGACCAAGTTCACTGGCATGCAATTCCAATTTTAGTATAAAAGAGGGGAGGATAGCAGAGCCACTGATGCTCTGTCTAGAGTAGGGCATGTCCTTTCTTTGCCTATTATTTCCTCTGCTCATCATGTCTAGATTCAAGAAAATTTAAACTCATTTGAGATTGACTGTAAGGCTCAACAACTGTTGCAAAATTTAGTTGTTAACCCTAATGAAGAACTTGAGTTTCCTATGGAGAACGGGTTGCTCGAGCACTAGGGCAAGATTGGGTAGGAGCTAATGATGGTTTACAAACTTAAATCATTGAAGCTTTACATTCTTCTCCAGGAGGGGGGGGGGGGCACTCAGGCAGTAAACCTACTTATGAAAGAGTTAAGAAATTGTTTCGCTGATCTGGTCACAAAGAAGTTTTAGCAATTTTTGGGCAACAATGCTAGATATGTCAACAAACCAAGACATGAGCTTTGTAAATATCCTGGTTTGTTGCGTCCTTTGCCCATTCCAAAAAGGTCCTTGAGAAGATATATCAATGTATTTCATTGACGGGTTTCCCAAATCTTTTGGATACTCCATCATATTGCTTGTGGTGGATAGGTACACTAAGTACAACCATTTCATCCCCATCAAACACCCTCCCACTGCTTCTCAAATAGCACACTCCTTCCTGCTAAATATTTCCAACCTGCATGACATGCCCTACACCATTACTTCAAATAGAGACAATATTTTCAGTAGACATTTTTTAAGGACTTGTTTAAATTATGGGGCACTAAACTGCAAATGCTCACTGCCAACCTTCCACAAACCGATGGACAGACATAGAGGGTCAATCAATGTTTAGAACTGTACCTCAGATGTGTTGTTCATGACACTCCCAAACAATGCTTTGAATGGTTGCCTTTACCTGAGTTTTGGTACAATATGTTATACCATTCTTCTGTGGGTTGCACTCCTTTTAACGCTATTTATGGACATGATTCACATATGGGCCAATTCCCTCAACCACTTCAGGATGAAATACCAAACTGCATAACTGGTTACATGATCGCCAACAGTACTTTGAGTTTCTACACTAGCATTTGAATCGAGCGCAAACGAAGATGTGTTCTGATGCAAACAAGAAACGTTCTATCAGAGAATTTTCAATGGGTGACAAGGTCAATCTGAAGCTCCATCTGTATGCTCAAACCACAATGGTAAATCGACCTTACCCCAAACTTGCAATGAAGTTCTTCGGGCCATTTGAAATCTTCGAGATAATTGGTCTAACGGCTTACAAGTTATAGTTACCACTAAGCAGCTTAGTTCATCCTATCTTCCACATTTCCTAGCTCAAGCAACACGTGCCCAACCATACACCTATATTCAGTACACTTCTTGAGCCCCCATTACTAGACCATGTGGATGTGGTCCTTGAAGAAATGTTGGACCATCGTTTAGTCAAGGAGGGAAACGCCTCTCTGGCGCAGGTTCTCATCCACTGGACAACCTTGCCGACATCATTAGCTACCTGGGAGGACTATGACACCGTGCGCCAACGGTTTCCGCTGACACCAGCTTGGGGACAAGCCGCTTCTTTAGGCGGGGGTGTGTCAGTCATGTAGTGCCGACGAGTGGGTAGTTGTGCTATTCTTTCTGATTTGATTTGATATACTATAAGTGGTAAGAGAGAACATGTATAGTTTGAGTGTTGGATTGGTAAGTGTGCATCGACCGTTGCGGCCCAGGCCCATGTGAGCGCGTTTATAAGCTCAATGTCCTCCCTGTAAACAACATCGATGATGTAATGAAAACTCTATTTCCCTTTCTCCCTTCTTCTTCATCTTCAAGTTGAACTTTCTTCTCTCCTATCCACAAACCTCCATAACTATCCTAGAGTTCGGGTATTACATGCGATTGACTGACTGGCCTTGCCGGACTCGCCGGCAAAACTTCACCGCTACGCACAGTTTTGAAAGACCTAGAAAAGCGATGTGATTTTTCATGGTTATTTCATCTTTTAGAGTTTTACATGCTAGAGGTCTTTGATGTGCTAGGGCAAGCTGCACTCGGAACATAAATACCTTAAACTTATTTTATTACACATATTTAAAACATCAGTTTGTGAGAGACGACGTTCTCGTTAATTGTGAGACATCTATAAGACTAACCATAGTGGGAGTAACTTCAGTAGTAACTAGAGGCCAACTCAGCAAATTTGCTTATGTGGCAATGATTTAATGAGGAGAGATATGAATTGAGTAACATAGCTAGTTACTCATTCTATGAGTAACATCACACGAACCAAGATAAGATGACTCTACAACATAATAAATAAAGTGTTGCATGACATCACACATATGTTACTCCCCATTATAGAGGTAGTAACATATGCATGTTGCTAGTCCAAGTTACTCCTCACTTGCGTAGTCTAATGGCTTCATCGGTCTTGATGCTCCATGACAAATGCTAGATGCTCTGTGAGCGTGTGCAATGGCAACATACTGTTCTTTACATGTACTCCCTCGGTTTCTAAATATAAGTTTTTTAGAGATTTTGATACAGACTACGTACAAAGCATTTTTCAAATATAAGTATTTGTAGAAATTTTAATATGGACTATGTACGGAGCATTTATTTTTGCTTCGTACGTAGTTCATACTAAAATCTCTAAAGTTACTTATATTTAGAAACGGAGGAAGTATGCTTCGTATGTAGTCCATATTAAAATCTCTAAAAAGACTTAGACCTCCTTTGATTTGGAGGAATTGCGTAGGAATTCCATAGGATAGATTTTTTTGAAATGAAAGGTAGATCATGCTCTACTTTATGTATTCCAAAACAGGCCGTAGACCGAAGACCACAGGTCAATTACATGAATCTTATGTTACGCACCATGGTGCAAGGCCATAAGCTACGTGAAGAAAAAGCAGAAAAGAATGAAATGAAAGGAAAAGACAGGGAGGCTAGTCCTTAAGCTTCTGCACCCAAAGTAGGATTGTTGTTTTGTCTTCAGTGCGCCTCATCATGTGTGTCCAAAGCGAAAGTAGTTCGACTGGGTACATTCTTATATAGGACGGTGACCAATGCTTATGGTTAAACACCCTGTCATTTCTGCATGCCATAGAGTGATAGCGCAAGCAGCAAAAAGGATGTTCCATTTGCTTGAGGGGGGGCAGCTGGGCTGAGTGTGTTGCATGAAATCCATAAGATTAATGGAGCACGAAGCAGAACTAGTCATGTTCAACCTCCCCCAAAGAGCAGTCGCAGGAATACATCGCAAAATAATATGACTGATGGACTCACGAGCTGGGCAAAAATCACAATCAGCATGAGACGTAATAGAGCGCTAGTGTTTCTTAACCATATTGTCCCGAGTGTTCATACCCCCTGAAAGCCAGCCATAAGAAAACCCTATACTTTAGATGGATAATGAAATCCCAAATCCACTGCTCGAACCGGCAAGACACACATCTAAATCGTGAGAAGCTTATACATGTAAGTAGTACTCACCTCTTTGATAGGATAGGATTTTTATAGAAAAATATCTTTAGAACCCTTTGATTTGTAGGAATATAATCTTATTTCTACAGAGGAATTCTTCCTACACATTTCTTAAGAAAATAAATATTAGTCTAAACTCAATGGAAAAAATGCTATGATGTGAATCAAAAAACATCTCCTTTTCTATTTCTAGTCATAGAATTTGAGATACACGCCATCTTATTTTTTACATTTTTTATTTCTATAATTTTCCTTTTTTTAAGGTTTCCTATCCTACTACCTCCGTCCTGGTTTATTAATCCTCTTTATAGTTTATGTTAAACTTTTACCTTCAATTTAACTATTAAAAATATATTATATACCCTAAAAATAGTATCGTTGGAAACCTCCGTCCGGGTTTATTGGTCCCCTTCCTATTTTGTGTCCAACTTTGACCGTAGATTTAACTAACAAATTATAAGTTATATGTCACAAAATTTATATTGTTGGATTCATATTTGAAGGAGGTCCGTCTGGGTTTATTGGTCCGCTTCGTTTTTGTGTCCAACTTTGACCGTAGATTTAACTAACAATTTATAAGTTATATGTAATAAAATTTATTTTGTTGGATTCATATTTGAAAGAGGTTTCCAATGATACTATTTTTAAGGTATATAATATATTTTTAATAGTTAAATCAAAAGTCAAAGTTTAACACAAACTATAAAGAGGACTAATAAACCAGGACGGGTAGTATCAAAGAAGGCCTTATATTTAGGAACGGATACATGGTTTTCAGTGTTTCAAAACGTAACGGAGAAACCAAATCGATCTAAAATGATCATCCAATCAGTAATACTACTAGCAATAAATACTGTGTATAAAAGGCAGAAAATCACCGGAACATCTACTTCTAAACGTAGCGGATTCGAATCCGACTCGTCTCCGAGCCCGGATTCCCCGCAAAGTCTCGCCACATGCGTACGAAGGATTCCTTCTAGAGAACTCCGCTAGCCGCCACCGTCCCTGACTGATGGGCACCAAAACCAGAAATTCTCACACACGCACCCGACCTGTCCTCCCACCCTTCGCCGCCCCCCTATAAACCCGAAGATATTTCTTTCCACGCTACTCCTCCTCTCGAGATCGAAGGCCGCGAAAAGACCAGAGTACCCCGCCCCTCATCCCCGAGTCGCCAAACCCCTCACAGGAAGAGGTGAGCTTAGCAGCGATGGCGGTGGCGGAGCTCTGGGAGACGCTGAAGCAGGCGATCTTAGCGTACACGGGGCTGTCCCCGACGGCCTTCTTCACCGCCGTGGCGGTCGCCGCCGCGCTGTACCACGTCGTCTCGGGGATCTTCGCGCCGCTGCCGCCTCCCCAGCAGCGGCCGCGCGAGGAGCCCGAGGCGGAGCCGCTCCCGCCGCCCGTGCAGCTGGGCGAGGTCGACGAGGAGGAGCTCCGGCAGTACGACGGGTCCGACCCCAAGAAACCACTCCTCATGGCCATCAAGGGTCAGATCTATGACGTCACGCAGAGCAGGTATCTCGCTCGCCTGAAACCCTATAGTTTGCTTTGTGACAGTTGCTCTTTCCCACCGATTTTATGGTGTGCTTGACCGATTTGTCCTATGGTAACCCAGTCACTGGTTTACTAGTATTTGTGTGAATCTGCTGTGATGCTGGTAGTACACCAGGTGACTGATTTACTGGTATTTGTATGACTTAATTGTGCAACTCATCGTAATTGGGGGTTCACGATCGAGTAGGATCAAAACAGGTGCGGTAGTTTACAGTGAACTTTTAACCAGTTGGGATGAGTCGGTGAACTACTTTTGCTGTTAGCAAAGCCCCTTTCTGCTGGGTGCTTGCTTTTTCACTCCAACAACTGCACGAATTATATTAAGGTGTTTCTTGGCCTTTGCATCTTTTATGTATAGTTAAATTAAATGGATAGGTTCAATAATGCTATAAGATATGTGTTTTCATTTCTTTATCCTTTGGTATGCAAGATATGTGGTTGCTGGTGGAGCACACATATCTTGTGGGAGGGGAATATTAATATAACAGATCTTGGATCTGTCATTCCGAGCTTTATGAGCATCTGTATCATCAGATGCTAAAAGATGGCACCAGGCCCCATGCCTTTGTATGCCCGCTAAGGATTGAAGTAGTGGTCATGGTGTGGGTGTGCTTGAGCCGTTGTTCGCATATTGCTCCAGCTTCTTGTAATTTACTTTGCTCTTTTCTATATAAAAAAAATGGTACGCCATTGGTGTACTCTTGGAAAAAAAAAGTAGTGGTCAGTATGGCTGATTCCCCAGTAAGGGATGCCATGCCTGGAGCTTGTATCAAGCCATATGGTTTCTGAAGCTCACCTGCAACCAAATTTGTGTAGCAGCTTCTTAATTCATGTTCCGAGTGCTGAACTAGAAGTAGCTAGATGAAAGAGGTCACTGTGGGATCCGCCTTAGCAAAAACCTGGACTAATGGATGGAGACTTCCTAACGTCCAATGATACTTTTAGGTGATCCGTCGTGTTGCATGATGGATGCATATGTTAGGAAGTCTTTCCTAACAGCATAGTCATCCATGGGTTAGGATCCTCTACTGTCATATATTGTCACCATGCTCTCATTTATATGATGAATGTGCCAAGTCACTCGTATACATTTTTTCTTCTCTTCGTATTTCTTTGACCTTTTTACATTTAACGTCTGCAGAATGTTCTACGGACCTGGTGGACCTTATGCCCTATTCGCTGGCAAAGACGCCAGCAGAGCTCTAGCCAAGATGTCTTTTGAGCCCCAAGACCTGAACGGTGATACCTCGGGCCTCGGGCCGTTCGAGCTCGATGCACTACAAGACTGGGAATACAAGTTCATGAGCAAGTATGTGAAGGTCGGTACCATCAAGAAGGCAGTTCTCGCAGAAGAGGGCACCACAAGCACATCCCCAGAAACAAATGAAACAGTCACTGCCGAGGCAGAGACCGAGAAGGCACCCGCCGCCGAGCACAAGCCGAGGGAGGTGAGCTCGGAGGAGGTAAAAGAGAAGGAAGCCGCGGCTGATGCAGCCAGCGCCGAGAGCTAGAGCAATCCCATATACCCCCTTGTCGTGGCAATAAATCTGTGTCATTCAGTATGTAATTTGCACCAGCACGTTCGACATGGGGATATAGTGCTGGTGCCCTGTTATATTGTTAGTCGTACTGCTGGATATTACTGGGGTAGCGGGGTGTGCGTGTGCCTCCCCTTTGTTAAGGCGTCTGTTGATACTTATGGGTGAATAATTAGCTGCTGTCTAAATTATCTCTGCCTGTGTTTTGCGTTTTTCTTATGCTTCTGCAAATTCTTCCTCAAATCAATCAGTTGATGATCTACCTGCCTCCCCTTAGCAGTGAAGAATGAACACATAACGGATGCTGACCGTGTTAAGAATCTTATAAGATGGACTCGACAAAATATTCAAGGGACCGGCATTTCTGCACCCGGGCTCAGATGAGCCTAGGGATGAATAGTAAATTCACAAAAAATATAGAAGAAAATTTATGTACATGTAAAATTTAGTCAAGTTTGGACATTCGAGAAGCTCATGGCAAAAAGACAAATTTTAATTTTGGGTTCACAGTCGATTGTCTTTTTTGCTAGTCGAATGTCGAGACACCGTGAACTTTTGCAAAAACACAACACATTTAGCTTCTTGCACCACAAAATAATTATACTTTTCATTTACTTTGCTATTTTTTTTTTGCGGTTCACCAGGTGCATATGAGTCGGGCTCCGAATTAAATTATAAAAAAAAGAGTTTTTTTTTTCGGGAATAGAAGGAAAAAATATAGCACTATTCTTGCTTAAACAGCAAGAACGGGCGTCTATTGGTTAGAGAAATACTAACACTTCATTTTTATGAAGAGAAACAGTACTGTTATTCGTAATGACTTGTACTACAAACAAATCAATCTTTTTTACTCTTATTAGTATAATCTCGAGCATCCCAGCACCAAATGAAGCCCGGAGCTAGAGGTTCTCGGGTGGACATGACGCGCTAGTGCATTCATTTAGTCCCACATCGCCCAGCCACAGCGAATGAGCCAGACGAGTAGTATAAAAGTCCCAGGGCACAGAGGAGCACCCACACGAAGTGAAGCCGAGCGTGCCGATCTGATGGTTAACGAAACAACGGCATAGAGGCACTGCAAACATCAGAGATGAGCAAACTGTAAGCTTGTCCCAAGTTTGCAGTCCTCGATGTCGTAGTTTTGTTTTCCATCTAATTTTTTAGTACTAGTACATTAAATTAGTTTCTGGGACCAGAAGGCCCATCCAATGCTAATCTTCAAACTGTTAGTACTATTCACTTTCGTGAGTCATGGGACAGGCAGAAGGCTGCTTGCTCCGGCTGAAATTTGATTGCAAGCACACCACAGCAGCAACCTCAGCACAACAGAAGGAAAAATCAACAACGCTAGCACAGCACAAAAAACTGATGTGAAACAAAAGGGACAAATGAATCTCTAGCAATTTCATTGATGTTGTCTGTACATTATATATCCCTGAAGGGATGCAACGAATGGACATATCCATTCAGTAGCAATTTCATTGATGATGTCTGTACATTATATATCCCTGAAGGGATGCAACGAATGGACATATCCATTCAGAGCGATGCAAGGAGAAGACGTGACAGTTAAGTGATGCTAACCGCCTGCCGGTTTATAAAGAGGAGATTATCCTTATTAATCATATCTAATTAATACTTAACACTCCCCCTAATCTCCGATATACAGATGTATAATCATCATCTCGAAACATGCTCCTCCAAAAATCCTGTGGGAAAAATATGAGGAGATATACACAATATGCTATGTAAAACTCCTTTCAAAAACTCAATGAGAAAATAAGGAGAAAATGACATATCACTATGCTTGTATTACTATTGCCTCATTAAAAACCTTTCATGAGAAAGCATTCAGGAAAAAACTCATAAAGGAAAAGAGTGCAATATCTAAGATCCAAATATCTTCAACAGGTTATCATATGGGAGTACACTCCCCCTGAATCTTGCAAAACACAAAGTCATCTCATACCAGTTCCACTAACATGATAATCGAGATTATCACCTGACTTTGTTTGCAAATTATTTAGCTTCCCTTTTCTTTCTCATGGAGCTAAGAAATTTCAAAGCAATACACATTCTAATGTTGCTCTTTATAACCTGTCTGCATCTGCATAATACAAACAACATTATCTTCATAGAGAATGGTGGTTAGTCCCAATGAACCCATCCCTATTGAACTTTCAACAAAGTTCATCATTCTGAGAAGCCATACATTTTTGTGATGCTTCTACAAATCAATGATTTCAGAATGACTAGTGGATGCAGCCACTAAAGGTTGTCCTCCATTAGAGAAGACATGATCAGTCTGTGATCTAGGATTATGGGGATATTATATATGCCTAGTATCACAACATCCAACAATGGTTATATCTTGATTATTCTCATAGAATAAACCAAGGTCTATGGTGTCCAGAAGATATGCAAAAATATTCTTCACACCAACCCAAT
>CBMN010762972.1:0-13685 GCA_000582825.1 Hordeum pubiflorum
GGGGGGGGGGGGGGGTGAAGGAAATTATCGAGATGGGTCCACTGAAATGGGTCTCGTCCAAACATAACTCATGCCATTAAAAGAACAAAGCAGCAGCAGTCGAACACGCTTCAAAAGAGTGAGCTACGACCAAGAGGGGTGGGGCCAGGAACCGTCGCTTCGTGACCCTTCTCGAGAGCTACAATAGAGCGGTAACTTCGTCTATCTTGTTCTTCCATGACCGCCTTCGGGCGTTCCCCTTGCCTCCGGCTTCCCTCTGGGCGGCTGGAGGTTGGGGGAACGCCGGATCTAGGTGGGGCTTCGTCCCCTGTTTGGGTCTTGGGCGTTGGAGTCTTGAAGGAGCGAATGTCGGCGAGTTCTCGGATATAGGTACCCTGGCTCGTGCTTTGGCCCGTCAGTGTCGTGGCTAGTGCTGGTTAGGGGCCGGTTGAGTATAGCCTTTTGTCGCGGTTGTGGTCCGGTTCTTCGGCCTTCCACGATGACGCCGGGGAGAAGGGCGGCTTGGTCTGTGGTCAATGGTGGCTTGTTGGAGAGGGATCCGGTCATCTCTTACGAGGCGAGTTGGCATCATGAGGCGCATCAACGGCTCGGGGAGCATCCTCAAATGGGGGATCGCCTCCGACCGATATTGGTCTCAACCAGTGGCTGCTGCGGTTCGTCAACGCCAATTTGGCAAGGGGCTACTCCTGCTCCAGGCTTGTGGAAGATCCGGTGTCGTCTCCGATGCCGGCTGTACGTTGACACTGGAGAAACGAGATGAAGATGGAGGTCTCCTGGGTCTCCTTTGCAATATCCTTTGTGTGAGGGGCTTCCATGTTTTTCGGCTGGGACCGTGCTGCCTGCATCCTCTGTATCGTTGTGCATTTATACGTTTATTATCGGTCTGTTCGGTACTGTTTTCCTACTCGTACGAATGCAAGTGACGTATGCCTGCTGGGCGTAGGACACCACCGAACGTGCGCACCCTCTCCTTCAACCCAAAGGCCCACCAGCTAGAGACACCGAATGTGATGTATAGTGTTCACTGTTCATCCAAGAAGATCATTGCAAATATGAAAGAGCAATGTACTTATAACCTAGTAAAGTATCTAGAGTTTGTTTGACAAATAATTTGGATAAGCAGTTTATATGTTCTGGACTCCTGGTCTAACACCGCCAACAAGCAGGAAACAGAACTTGCTTAAAACGTCGGGTACATGCTACTACTCCCTCTGTAAAAAAATATAAGAGCGTTTAGATCACTAAAGAGTAGTATTTTACTCCTCGACAGAAACAGAACTGAAGGATGAATAGCGAACATTATACATCACATTCCTTTAGTAGTATTTTACTCCTCGACAGAAACAGAACTGAAGAATGAATAGCGAACATTATACATCACATTCATCCGCATAAACAACTTCCAGGAGGACGACCGCCGGCCTAGTTTACCTCAGGGCAGCAACCCAACAGCCCCTAGACCCAGTTGCATAAACATATATGCCTGGACTTCCTAGTTTTCCAAAAATAAAAGGGATTCTCGGATTGCCTTCTTCACGCACTTGTTGCGTTAACTGTGTTAGACAATTTTGATGGAGGGCTGGAAAGAACCAAAGGATGATCACACACATGACATCTGATAGACAGTCCGCACAACGAAATGGCAAACTTTTCATGAATAAATAGTAAACCAGGAATATTTATTGCCAGCATGAGGGCGAAAAACATAGGCATCTACTTGGTGGTCTTATTTGCCACGTGCGTGTGCATAAATTCTACAGCTATGTCAACCCAGATGGGCATACAATAAGGAACGAAAGAAGCTTTGACAGTAGTTTATTAATAGAACAACTAGAAACAAAAGAGACAAGGATTAAAACTGTTAGGAAATCAAAACTATATGTAGAACTAACCCGTGCTACTCATTATTCGAATCTGCACGAGGATGCATCCTGTTCCACACATACATTGCCATCGAATAGGCACCTAACAGAGCAACCGACAGATGCTCTGAACTGCTGGCCTTGATGCTCACTCGTCCAGTTAGCTTGTTGTTCATGTCACCATGAACTGCCATATTTGAGGTCCTTCCCATGGCAAACTGGGTATCCAAGTTTGCAGCCGTGGTCCATTCTTTATGCCACCTTACCAGTGATGCGCCCAGAGTTGCAAGGCCTAGGCCCATAATGGGGTAGTCTTTTTGAAGCAGGTTCAGCGCCATATTCACTCCATGTGCAGTATCGCCTTTCATGGACACAGCACCAGCGTTTGCTACCAGTGTTAACCAATTACCAACTGAAAGCTTGTCTTCAAACTTCACTCCGGTTATCATGGTGTTTCCTGCTAAACTCATGGACAGACCTCCAGTAGTGGCATTGTTCTTGGTGTTCCTGAATTTGGTTTCGCCCTTGAGAGTGTAAGCAAGCTGGTCCATCATGGTTTGTATGTCAAAGCCTGCAAGGGTTGAAGCATACTCGTTATGCTTAGCTGATATTGAGGACTCCGAATGAATGGTGAATTCTCTCTTGTCCTTGTTAACTTGGACCCACGTAGAAGCTGGAAAAGCTTTGGCAACTTCATGGTTGTATTGGAGGCTCACACCGTCAAACCCACAGTCATGATCCCATCCTTCAGGGTTGGTAACAGCACGGGCCAGAAGGTTCGTTACAGGCTCAAGACACCGATAGCGGTACACTGGATCATCAGAATCAAATGAAGATGGCAAGGCCCAGTCTGGCATAAGAGACCTGTCATTGTCATACTCGTCATCAGGATGATCATTGTCCACAAGTACATCATGATTGTTGTTCTCACCCTTCTTCATTTCCTTTAATCTTCTGCGCTGTTCCTTCAACTGCTTCTTCTGAAGAAGCTTGGTTCGGTAGTCGTACTCATCGAAATACAGTTTCTGCTGCTCTTTGGAGAGTTTTGCAACCTGTGATTTACTTAATGGCTTGAAGGGAGGAAGCTGATCGTATTCTTCATCCTCGTCTAACAATTCATCAGGATCAACATCTGAGTCGACACTCTCAACCTTCTGTTCATTTGCACGCCTGGGGTGCTCTCTAGATTGCAACAAAGATGATAAGAAGTAAGGAAGTGGAGGCATCTGAAGACGGTGATCGAAGAGGCTTGCAGAAGCAGCACGGCGGGTTGAAAGAGTATCAATCTCAGCAACCATCTTCAGTGAGTAGCACAGGAGGAGGAGCAGACGCTTCCAGATAAGGCCATTAGGAAGCACCTTTTCACCCTCCATGTTCCTTCGACAAAGGTGGTGATTTTCCACAAGTGCGACTGGATTCTCAATCCGAGGATCATTAGTGGTCTGTCTGATGCTTTGCTGAAGCGCATGAGTCCGATGGGTCACAATCATCTCATAGTTAATTGGGGAGCCACTAGGTCCTTCAGGAGGAGGGTCTGCTGCTGAGTGAGTGAGAGTGATAATGGCTTTTGACCATATTGGCAGGCCTAGGACACTGGTAATACACTGCAAAAGGGATAGGTCATCAGCACCCTGCCGTTGGGTATCGATCCGATCAACATACAAAACGATGTCAGGGGGGCATTTCTTGATATATTTCTTAACAGACTTGAGCATTTTCCTGTTTGATTTTCCATCCCTAACTGCAGTCCCAAGTCCTGGAGTGTCAATGACACGGAATTTAACACCACCAACAACTCCAGTAACCTCCTTCACGGAACTTGTTGCTGGCAGAAAAGCATTCGTTCTGGATTTATCCTCGCCAAAGATGGAGTTTATGGTTGCACTCTTTCCCACTCCTGTCTTCCCAAGGACCAATACATTGCAGGAGAATTCCAAGTCATCTACTCCGTCTGTCTCAAGCTGCAAAGCCCTGCTCCAGGCATTCTCAAGCTCGGAGGAATGGTTTGCCATCCTTATGCGCCTGAAGCCTTCAGCGAGACTGAGCCGATATAACACTTGTACAGGTACCTGATGTTCGGTGTCATACCCTAATCTGTACACAAGACGCAAATACTTGATTCGTGCCATGTCCACCTTCATGTACAATTTCCTCTCCTCATCAGTCATCCCACTCTCCGCGTCAGCAACTGCATCCAGCACATGAGTAGAAGCCACACTTGTCCTAGGGACACCGACCACGGTAGGAGACGGTTGGATGGGATCAGAGGTTTCATCTGGAAACACCTTGGCCTTGCCCTGTGCAGGTGATCTGTTTGCCGCCCTCAGAAGCTCAGCCAAAGCTGCATAATCAAAAAGCTCAGTCTCCTTTCCGCTCAACTCCTCCACTTGATAATCATCATCCAGCCGATCCTCATCTGAATCATCCAAACCGAAGCGTGTGCCCTTGGAGACAGGCACACTGTCCATTTCTTTCCCAGGAGATTCCAAAGCACTGTTTGTCCCGATGTTTGGTACAGATGCAGGCTCATCAGAAGGTTCAAAATCGCCATCAGTTTCACCATCTACCTTATGATGGCCACCTTCAACAGTAAATTGTGAGCTATCAACATTGGTATGAACTTGCGCAGGCTCAACCGTGGCATCTTTTGCGGCAACATGTTGAGGACTGGCATCTTGAGAATGTGTGACAACTTCATGCTCCGGCATGGCATCTTTTGCATCAGAGCCAGCATTACGAACTTCAAGACCACCAGTATCTTGCGCTTCTGTAGAACTCACCACATGAGGCAATTCAGAAACCTCATGCTTGGGTGTGGTATCTTTTGCATCAGAGTCATCATTGAGAAGGTCAAGACCAGCATCTTCTTCTTGTTGTTGAGTAGACTTGAGTGCAGGAGGCAATTCCACAACAAGTTGCACCTGCTGAGAGCCCCCAGTATTCCCCTCTGAAGCATCCACAATGCGCGTGCCAACGGCGTCACCAATGGAAGGCTCAGGATCCACACTGTTGACAGCCTCAGCTCCCTGTTTACCACCACCACTCATCAAGGAAATATCCGAGAGATTTACCAAATCGCTGAACGCAGCGCCATCATCCAGCACGCTCATGGAGCTCACAAAGCTCCCGTCCAGCGAGCCCTCGGCGACCGCGCCAGTGGAGGCCGCAAAGGTGCCGGCATCCTCCTCCAGCCCGCTCCCCGTCCCGGCGTCGACGAAGACGTCGGCGGCGGCCTCCTCCTCCGAGCCCTCCGCGGCGCCGAAGTACTCGCTCTCCCCGGAAGACGCGGAAGCGGGGGCCTCGGGGGCCGCGGCCTCGTCCGAGGATGGGGAGGGCGGCGGCGGGGGCACCCGGGCGACGCGGAAGAAGCCGTTGGAGACCTCCTGGAGCACCTCGTCCCCGGACGAGCCGGCGGCGTCGTCGAACAGGTCGGCCTCGTCGTCCGTGGACGAGGAGAGCTGCGCCGCCACCCGCGGCGCGCCGAGGACGGGACGCGGGCGAGGCCGGGCCTCGGGGGGAGAGGTCGATGGCGAGCGGGAGGGGGAGGACGCGGCGGCGCCGGAGGAGAGCGAGGAGGCGTACCCCTCGTCGTCGTCGTCGTCGCCGGAGTCGAAGGAGGTGAGCGGCGCGCGGATGAGGAGCGCCATGCCGCCGCGAGGTAGAAAAATAAAAATTGCGGCTTTGGGCTGGTCTGGTCTTTTACGGCGGTGGGTTTGTTTATTGTGTTCGGGTCTCTCTCCGGGAGTAGTGGTAGTAGTAGTTGCGAGGCCGAGGGTTGGGGAAGACCGGATTCCGCCCCTCGGGTTGGTGGCGGTGGTGAGACCTCAGCCGCGGGTGGATGGGCGGGCTAGGGTTTGGATCTTTCGACGCAGGAGTTTGGACCTTTGTGGCACTGGCCATAGGATCTTGTGGTGACTGGTGACTTTAGTTGCTTGCGATTATCATCTTTATTTTCCTTCTTGTTGCCTTGCATTGGAGAGTTTTATTTATTTATTCTTGGTGGTGAAGCGGCGTTCTTTTATTTATCTGGTTTTAAAAGGGACAAGTTGTTCTTTTCTTTTGCTTTTTTTTTTCTGTGGAAATGCGAGGCAGAAAAAGTACTGCAAAAATACATTTTTTTTAGCATAGTACAGAAGCAGACGCTCGTATGTATGCAAATACATTCGCTCTAATGAACGCACGCGCGCATACCCATGAGCACCTTCGAGAGAAGAGAGTGAGCCGAAACATCATCTTGAGATTGACGAAGTCGCTATAGGCACCTTTGTAGTGGACAGGAACGACTTCTCCCATTGAACACATTGTCGGACGACCTGAAAAAATTTCAAGAAAATGCGAGCATCAGCGGCAAGTCTAGGACTTGAATTTTGATGGGATGAGGATACCACTGTCCTCCTAACAATCCAATCACAGATTGGTTACATGTTAGAAAAACACTAGGGGTACGCACGTTGTGTTCACGTACTTGTTCATAACAAGCAAAGAAGCGAAAAATCCGACACTTCAGGCAGACTGCTCCCAAACCATGTAGCAACGCCTCCGACACGATACTCCTGCAAACTCTCAACACCTGGACTGCAAATGTCAAATAGGTACTCCCATCGACTAACTACAACTACCAACTTAGACAACCAAAACCACACCCCAAAGAACTGAGCACGGTCCATAATGAAATCACGGACACCTCCCCTTTGCCGCCACCTTAATTTCTTGCTTTTGTTCCTCTTTGACTTTTCCATGTTGACCATCTCCTTCTTGAGGCAACGTCTATTATCTTGTCGGATCCGGGTGATCACCCGCAAATTGCCAATAATAACGTGTTTCATGCATTCTCAGGCAACTTATGTTCACGCTAACATAGTGTTTAGAATCAATAGATTGAATGTAGCATAGGGAAACCATGTCGTGTAATGATGAAAGTAACATAAACATAATGTAATAAATCAATGGAAATGCTATTGAATTGACGTCAGTTTGCAACCATTTTTCATGCTAACGCTCTTAGGTACGTCGGATCACGCACACAAATCTCAAAGCATTCACTCCCACCACCCCTCCCGACAGAACGACATAACAGTTCGCTACAAACCCCCTCAGAGTGAACAACCTGATTTTTTTTATGTTTTTCTAATCCATTTTCTAATCTTGAACAAGTGGTTATCTAGAGCATGACAGATCTACTTTTTAATCTTTTGCACATGGCAACTATGTCAGCTATAGCATGACAAATCTACTTTTTAGTCTTTTGCACATGGCAACTATGTCAGCTATAACATGACAAATTCTGTGTTTTTAGTTTTTTTTACACATTGCCAGTGTTATAGCATGGCAAAATATGTGTGTTTTAGACTGTTTACACATGGCAACTACGTCGGTTATAACACACTTGTTTTCTCCTGGCTTGTCTAGCAGCTTCCCCGTGTGTTTGTATAAGTGTACTATGTTTTTCTTACTTAATTCAGGGTACTCTGTTTCAACAAAAGATAGACCGCATTGAGACGGGAGTGGATTAGGAGCACTCGGGTGCTCCAGCCCCCTATATTCAAAAATAATTTAGTAATTCAAAAAAAGAGTAAAAAAATCCTAGAACTTTTTTAGAATCCAATATGACTAGGTAATGTATTTGTATAAAAAGTTTGGCCAAGGAATTATTCCTGTTGACTTCAGGGCAAAAAAAACAAATTTATGACGATAATATAGCATGAATAGTACTTTTATCTAGCCTTTTTGGGGAAATCTGTGATCCCGGATGCAATGAAAGTAATTCCCTGTTTAATCTTTTTATACGAGTGCAATACTTGGTTATATTTGATTCTATAAAAAGTTTCGGGATTTTTTGACTTTTTTTGAATTACTAAATTATTTTTGGATATAGGGGGGCGTAGCACCCGAGAGCTCCTATGCACTTTCGGCATTGAGACCACCTTTGCAAGCAACAAAGGAAGATAAATAAACTGCTTGTACAACCATAACGATTGATGGCCCACACGCCTAGGTTTGATAGGTCAAGAACCATGATTGGAGCCAAAACCCTATTCGGCGTCTGATGTGCCGGTTAATGGCATATGGGCAAACCGGCGCACTCGCCCCTCTCTCATGGGTTCAGTTCATTAAACTTTTTTTTATTCACAATATTTTTCTTGCACGCGTAGTTTTTGTGCTTTGTTTGTCCCGCCTGTACTTTGAATAGAAACTGGTTCTGTGAAGTTTCTAGAAGCTTTCGACTGGTTTTGGGAAGCTTCTAATTGTGTTAACCAGTTTTTCTTTTTCTTGTTTTAAATCCCTGAACCTTTTCACTTTTTTATAACTTTTTTAGTGAACTTTTTCAAAATATACTAACTTTTTCTAATGAATTTTTTTTCATATCTGTGATTTTTCAAAATGTATGAAATATTTTCAAGTCTGTGAACTTTTTTTTCTCAAAGTCAATGAACTCTTTTCAAATCTGTGAACTTCTTTTCAAAATTGATAAACTTTTTTTTCAAATTCTTGAACATTTTTCAAATTCATGACCTTTTAAAAAAAATCTATGAACTTTTTTCACAAAAACTATGAACTTAAAAAATGATGTTTTCAAAACCACGTCCTTTTTAATTTGTTAATATTTTCTGATTTTACGAAATGTTTTCAAACCATGAGCTTTCTTAAATTCATGAACTTTTTGTGATATTTTCGAATATTTTTGATTATTTTTGCACTTTTCACAAAACTCAACTGTTGACCAGTCAACCGTAAGCCGGTTAGCCGCGACTAGTCAACACCGATCCCACTGACCAAGTTTGGGCCGGCCCACAAACACAGGGAGGTCTCACGATTGGCTGCAAATGTCCATGCCGCCGATGCGCGATCTCCGGAGAACTCTTATGTGTCGCATTCTGCGACATACCGTCGAGCAAACGCACAGGCGGGAGTCTGACCTGGGCCGGCCCAGTAGGGGAGTATACTGTAGCACGAGATCGAAAATGTAAAAAGAAGAACACGTGAGAAACCGTCTGAATCGAACCCTGAACCTCCTGCGCACGACGATAGCCAACAGACCCAAGAAACTTTTGTGACATATACGTAGTGCAGTCCTTTAATAAATATTTACTCGTACGACCATGTTGCACCTGAGTAAAACGATAGTGTAGAAGTACTGTAGCTACTGCATTTTTCAAACATTCTTATAAACCTTCAAACATTTTTTCAAAAATGCGAACATTTTGTGAATTTGTGAACAAAATTTAAAAACGGAAACAACTTTTGAAATACGTGAACAAAATTTGAAGACAAGAACAATTTTTGAAATTTGTGAACAATTTTTGAAAACAAAAACATTTTTTGAAACCCCGAACAATTTTGAAAAATGAGAACATTTCTTGAAATGCCCGGATTTTTTTGAAAATGTGAAAATTATTTGAATTTACGAACAATTTTTTATAACACGACTATTCTTTAAAAATTTAACATTTTTTGAATGGACGGACATTTTTTAAGTTTTTGAACAATTTTCGAAACATGAACTTAAAAAAATGAAAATATACATGGAAAGTGAAAAAACAGAAAAGGAAAAGAAAAGACAGAAGCATGTTATTATTTACAAAACTAAATTTTAAAAAGTAATTTTCGAAATTTTGAAAGATGGACATTTTTTGAATTTTTGAACAAAAAATTAAAATAAAGAACACATATTTAATTTTTAGAATAAATTTGGGAATGGAGAAGAATTCTGAAAATCCCAAACAAATCTGAAACGCGAACAATTTCTGAATACGTGAACAAAAATTTGAAAACAAGAACACTTTTTGAATTTGTGAACAAGTTTTGAAAACAGGAACATTTTTGGAAATCCCTATCATTATTTGAAAAGTTCTGATAAATTTGAACAAAAATATTCTGAACAAAATTTTAAAAACACTCTGAACAAGCTTTGAAAACATGAACATTTTTTTGAAATTCCGGATCAACTTCCTAAAAGTGCAAAATATTTTTTGAATTTATGATTTTTCTGAAAACACGACCATTTTTAAAAATATTGAACATTTCTAAAGAGCAATAACATCTTTTTAAGTTTCCAAACAATTTTCAAAACATGAAATCTTATAAAAAGAAAATAAACTTGAAAAAAATGAAAAACGTAAAAAAAAAATGAAACAACAATAGGAAAAGAAAACAAAAAGAAACATAAAAAATAAAAAATCCAAAAACGAAAAGAAACAGAAAAATCGGTTCAGAAAACCTTTTAGAAGGTTCCCATAAGCAAAAAAACTGGGTGGGAAACTCTAGAAGGTTCGCAAAACCAGAAACGCTTCAACACGTTAATGGACCGGCCTAGGTAATCGCTACATCGCCAGGTCTGTACGAAGGGCAGACATTTTGATGCAATGTGCGTCCAATAGGAAATTCTCGATCTACGACGTAGTTTCAGCGCGGGTTCACCACAAGGCGGTAATAGGAGAGGCGACCGGAGCTAGGGTTAGGGTTTCCGCACGATGGTGGTGTAGATTTCGGTGACTCGTGGAGGGGCGACGACGCTCTTCGTACGAGTGGATCGGCCGAGTTTCTCTTCCCTGTGGCGGCGCCATGGCAGAGAAAGCATGAAGAAGTGATGTTGCGTCTCCTAGGACTCGGCGCCGGCGAAAGTATCCGCAACTCTGAAGGCGGCGGTGACAAGGCAGGATGCAGCGGCGTCGTCTGCGAGGATGGCGCAGGGTACGCAAAGCAGGAACACGTCCCAGTCCGCCGCTGATGGGAAGGGGTCGAAGGAGGCAGCAGACTTGGCAGCAAGGATGGGAGATCTGATTCTGACGGAGAAAGAGGCTACAGGTTTCATATTCAGCGAGTCAGGGCAGATGCATCCCATGGCGATGAAGTGGTCAGCGGCGGGGAAAGCTTGTACACCGTGGCCTATGAACATGAAGGCACTGGAGAAGACGATGCCTAGGGCATGTGGGCTACACAAAGAAGCAAAGTTGAGGAACCTGGGTGGAAACACGTTTTCTCTTAGCTTTGGAAGTGAAGGAGACTGGAAACATGTTCAAAATAATGGCCCCTGGCAGTTTGATTTCAATGTCCTGATAATGAAAGATTATGAGGGTAATACGAGGCCTTCAGAGATGGTGTTTGATACGATTGATGTGTGGATTCGCATAACTGATCTTCCCCCAGATAAATGTTGTAAGGTGTTTGGGGAGGCGCTGGGCAATTGGCTAGGGGAAAGTGTTCGTGTTGATGTTGAGAAGGATGGATTTGCGAAAGGACAACAACTCAGAGTACGTACAAAGCTATCAGTCTTCGAGCCGTTGGTGAGAGGATTTAATCTGAAGGAGAGTGCTGATGATGTAGAGGGAACATGGTTTTATTTTGTTTATGAAAAAATCCCTCATTTCTGCTTTGAATGTGGACGACTGGTGCATGGAGTGGAGGGGTGTGTGCCACCTATGAATTCCGAGATGAAATGGGGAGAGTGGTTGAGGGCCTCACCAGGGCACTCAACGTCCTTGAAGGATGGAAAGGGGAAAATAACAAATAGTGCAATCAGCTTCGGGAGCTCCAGATCTAGTGAAGGAGATTGGCGTAGAAGAGCTGATATGGGGAAGAGAGGATATGGTTCGGTGAGGGGCCTCCCGTCGAAGAGGAATTTGGCCAGGGAATTCTATGGGTGAGCTGATTCCCGCACTGGCGTGGAGGTTAGCCATGATTACAATGAAGTTAACAACCCAAGAAAAATGCGGCATAGGCCATTGGAGCTAAGGGATAGAGATCTAAGAGATGAATTGGAGCAAAAGAAAGAGAAGGACCTGCGATAGGATTTGAGACAACGCCAACTGAATAGACATGCAGAGTTGCGAAACATGTATAATCAGCAGGCAAGGGAGAGGTTCGGGTGACCAAGGTTGCTCCAGTAGGTACAGGGTAAAAGAAAAGAAGAGGGGCACTTTCATTCGAATCCCGAGGCAGGATAGCATGGGTCAATCAGCTAGGAGCCCCAACCAGTACGAGAAGGGTGATAGGAAAAGGAGGCCAAAGCAACATTGGGTGGTTAAGGGAGACCCAGATAGGCTTGTGGATAATGATACTTTCATTCGCGATACTAGGTTGAAGACATCTACCGTGTTTGATCGGATCTCTAAACAAAATGACGTATCGGCAGACCCTGCTAGGCAGGACCGCCGGGGCCAATGAATATCCTGGCCTGGAACTATCGAGGACTGGGGTTGGACTCGACAGTTGACGAGCTAAGAGACCTGGTACGATCCTACAACCCAGCGATGGTGTTTCTGTCAGAGACAAAGAAAAAGGCGCATGCAATGGAGCGCCTGACATGGAGGCTAGGCTTTAGACAAGGAGTTGGGGTGGATTGTGTGGGAAAGAGTGGCGGACTTGCTTTGTGGTGGAGAGATCATGTTGATGCCAAGGTAAGGCCGTGGTGTCAATACTATATAATGCAACTATAACAATGGATGGATACTCTTATAGGTTCACTGGAATCTATGGAGAACCATGCGTAGAGAAAATAAAGAAAACTTGGGATGCGCTTCGGTATTTGCGTGCACAGGATGACATGCCCTGGCTATGTGCTGGGAACTATAATGAGGCCCTCATTCAACGGGAGCAGCAAGGAGGAAACCCACAAAGCAAGGGACGGATGGAAGCTTTTAGGGAATGCCTAGCCGACTACGGTTTGGCGGACCTTGGCTTCACGGGATATCCATTTACTTGGGATAATAAAAGAGAAGACGGGGAGAACATTCTTGGTGGTGAAGCAGTGGACGTGTACAACAAGGTGTTCTTTTATTTATTTGATTTTAAAAAGGACAGGTTGCTCTTTTGTTTTGTTTTTTTCTTGTGTTGAAGTTTTTTTTAATGTGAGGTAGAAAAATACGGTAAAAAAAGAAATTCTTTTTTAACACACTACAACCACAGTCGCTCATACATACGCACATACACTCATCCTAATGAACTCCCTATCCCTATGAGCACCTTGGAGAGACTATGCCGGCACATCATCTTGAGATTGACGAAGTCACCATAGGCGCCTTCGTAGTTGACGGGAACTACCTCCCCACTGAACACATTGCTGGAAGGCCTGAAATAAATTCAGGAAAATGCGAGCATCAACGTCAAGTCTAGAACTTGAACTTTGGTGGGTTGGGGCGATACCACTGTCCTCCTAACCATACAACCACAAATTGGTTATGTTAGAAAAACACTAGGGGCGCGTTTGGTTGCTCGCATTTGGGCCAACCAGGCCCCGTGGGACGAAAATGTGTTGTTTGGTTGCCTGGGCTGCACCCACGTATCGGCCCGTACGGAACTTAAAGCAGTTCCGGGCCTGGCCCGCGAGCTACTGCAGAATCGGTAATTTCTCGGCATCCAGGCGGAGCGCGACCACGTGTGGCTCTTGGCTGCACGCCTCGGGGAGCACGGGAGACGGAGGAGACGTCTCATAACTCCCTCTCCCTCTCGTGTCACCGCCCACTCCTCCATTCACACAACTCCCTCTCACTCTCCTCACCACCCATTTCTCTCCTCTCCTCTCCTCCAATGAGTCGCCCGCCGCCACGTCGTCTGCCGACCCCCATCAGCGTCGGGCAGAACCGCATCTATGAGCGGTGGGTTGCGGGCTTGGCGAACTCTGAGGTGGACCTGATGCGGGCTCTGCGGACGCCGTCTCCGCTCTGCACCAGGCCACCACGTTCGGCCAATATAATGTCAGCCGCTCCGGCTCTGCCACCGTATCCAGACCTCGTGGTCATGGGTTCGGTGGCGCTGTCAGAGGGGGCGGCCACCGCGCCGCTGGTCGAAACCCCTATTGGTGGTGGTGTGTGTGTGTGTGGGGGG
>CBMN010762973.1:0-11262 GCA_000582825.1 Hordeum pubiflorum
TTGTGTCGAATCAATATATTTGGGTTGAATATTCTACCCTCAAAAACTATTGCGATCCCCTATACTTGTGGGTTATCAGTCACCAGAGAATATACCCAGCCATCAGACTGACTGGTGGCCCTGGCGCCACACATGCGGGTGAGAAGCTGACCGGAAGGCCCCACATGTCATAGGCACAAAACAAATGGAAAAAAGGGGGGAGCATATTGGGCGCTCGGGGACTCGAACCCAGGTCTCCCAAGTAGGAGCGAGGGCACGCTACCACTGGGCTATGACACGACGACTGAATAGAGAGGGGCGTGGCTCTTTTTGAACCTACCCCAATGCCGGAGCTGCCCCTTACCGAAGACAGAGAGGACCCCGGAGATGCCGACGACCAACAGCGGCGACTGTGTGGCTAGGAAGTAGCAGCGGGCGTGCGGAACACGGTCGCAGTGCGGTTTGATGAAGCAAAGAGCATTGGGAGCTCGAGCTCGAGCTTGTGCTCACTCGGACTGCGGCGAGCAGAGGAGTCCATCGGCAAGCACGACGACCTAGCGGCGAATGGTGGAAACAAACCCGAGAAATCAAAACTACGCGATGCTATGAACTCAACGGTGCAACTAAAAAGATCCAGCAGTCACCAGAGCAAGCCCGGCGACATGGTTCCATGGTGGCGAGCTCGGACGTGCATCGCAATAGGCGACAGATCGGGCAATTGTGGGGCAAAGATGTAGGGGAGTTGCGCACACTTACCACAAGCATGGAGGTGCGCTTGGATGGCCGAGAGGTGGTCAGTGATGGTCGGAGACGAGCAGCTCCCGAGCAGAAGAAGACGGAGGCAAGCGGCAAGCTCTTGACATCCTGCGGGGAGGTACTGGAAGCAAAGGACGTAAATGGAGCAAGGGAAGCAGATGGACAACATGACGATGCCTGGATCCACTGGAGGGCACGTCGGCGATGCGGCCGTGCTCTCAGATGTGTCCGGGTTTCGATGGGGGCAACGGCTATGGTGGCTAGACTCACCTGAGGGAAACCCTAAGGAGCTGCAGGAACAAGAAGGGAGACCTTATAGGGGACTAGGGCGAGCAGGGCAACCTCATGTGCTCTTGGGCAAGCGGTCCCCATGGCGATGGCGTGAGGTTGACGAAAAGGCGAGGGGTCGGTGCTGTGTAGCTAGACGCCGACAGGCGGACCCATCCTAGCCATGTGGGCATACGACTGCGAGGTACGCAGGGGCGCGGGTGACAAAGGACAGACAGTCACAGGAGGGCAAGGCTATTGTGCTGGCTGCTGCTGCGCTGGCGCGCTGGGCCGGGAATGGGCTGCGCGCTGCTGCTCTCTCTCTCCCTGTGTTTATTCTCCTTTTCCATGTAACAGAAAATAAGAACAAAACAAAGAGAAATATTAAAAGGGGTTTTGGAACAAGCAAAATTAGGTATTGGGGCTCTCAAAAATATGTAGAAGAATAAAATGTGCTCACAATTTTTAAAGAAATAAAATTAATTCAAGTTTGATTTTAATTCAAACTTGAATCATTTTTGAATCTGTCCAAAACCTTTTCAAATGAGCTGAAATTTGGAGGAGGGCTTCTAGGCATGGTTTAGGAAATTAAGAAAATAGTGGACATTAAAATAAGGCAGGGAGGCACACATTACAAAAATCAGAGAGAAATAGGGAGAGGAGGGGTTTGTGATGGAATAAAAGGGGTTTTAGCAAATGATCAAAGCACAAGGTGTTGGCAAAGCATACCACAGTCATCACAACACATAAAAAATGATGATCACAAATGATGCCATGATGCAATGATGAAATGAGGCAAACATTATGCATTTCAAATTCAAACCAAAGATGGCAAATCATACAAGGTTCACACATGCATGGAAGGCTACAATAATAGGAATGTTGTTCTTGGGCTGTTACACTAAGCCAGTGAAGACGAGGCAGATCGGCGGCAACGCTAGTGGGAGGCGGGAAACCCTAAACGTCTTGAGCGTTTCTTTCTTTCAAAGTTAGAAACAAAACGTGTGTCTCCCTTTCTTAGTTTTGTTCCCTACACCAACGAATACCAAAGAGAATCCGCGAGAGACAAATTAGTGAAATAATGGGATACAAGGACGGTAATGTTCGAAAACTTACCAAATTTAGTGATAGTATGATAAGGACCACTCTTTAGAATCATACAAAATTATTTTGTATTTTTAAAGATTTGGAACTTACATATTTGAATTAAGAAAAAGTTGAGGCAAACAAATTTCAAAAATCTATTTTTATTTTGTGCGAAAACACATAAACTGCAATGAATTTTTTTTTGTTTTCTTTTTATATGACCCCCGGCAAGTTCAATCTACAATTTTTGGGCATTCTATACAAGTTACAATTTTAAGCACAATTTGTGGATATTAAATTAAATTTGCCTAGACTAAATCCCATAGATGTGTAACTAGAAAAAAAGTTCTTCACATAGTTTAAATATCATAATAAAAAGTCCTTTACAAATTTTAATGATATACTTAAAATGCAAAGTATTTGTTTTCCTAATGTAAATTTAAGTACCTTAAATAAGAAAACAGAACGCTGACCTGCCTAGTTATGACATATCAAATATGAGAGTGGATCCATATGTGGTCGGATGGTTAAGAGGACAATGATATATCCAGCCCACCAGACTTCAAGTCCTAGAGTTGACACTGATGCTCGCATTTACATGATTTATTTCAGGCCATTCGGCGATGTGCGTTCAGTTAAGGAGACATTCTCGTCGACTATGAAGACATCTGTGTCGACTTTATCAATCACAAGATTATGTGTCGGCTCAGTCTTCCAGAGATGCTTATATGGGTAGGATGTGCGTAGGTGCGTTCATAAGGAAAAATGTATGTGTGTATGTATGAACGTCTACTTCTGTACTGTGTAAAAAACTTGGTTCACTGCTATTTTAAACACACATTAGGAAACCATAAACATCATATAAATTGTTGTTAGAGAAAAAGTGTATCAGTCTCAGGTCTTGCAAGGGATTATGCTTTGATACACAGCCCTAGAAAGTGTACAACTGGTGATGGAAAGAAGCGGTGTAGATTAGTCAAGAAGGACAATATGGAGTGCGATGTTTTAGAGCCTAGCTTCAAGAGAGCCTTTTTTTTGGAAAAAAAAATTGAAAACTATATTTAAAAGTGTGTCTGAAAAAATCCACGTGTATGTGGAAATGTATTTTATATATATGTAAAATATCATTTGGAAATATTGTAATATGTGAGCTGCACAAAAAAAATCACATTGTTGGATTTGTAATAGGAAATAGTATGTGTACCATATGCCATTTCAAGAAAACGTATTTATTCTTTTATTTACGTGCATAAGAACAAGTATTGCACTAAAATGTAAAGGTTATGGCGGGTCTATTCCACAAGCGCCCTTAATACTTCATTCTATACATCATTAGGGAATCTCCAACACCAGACCCAAAACAAACACATTATTTGTTCGTTGATCGGTCCATGAACACGGATACCGAAGCCGGCTATCCAACAGTGTCCCCTTAATTTTTACCCTATTTTTATAAGTCCACAACACTCAAAATAATTGCATATCAAATCTTCGATGAGAGAGAATATTCAAATGCGACATCAGATCAAATGTAAATATTACGATCCAACTTAGTTTTGAAATAAAATAGTTCAAATATGAATTCAACTAACACATATGTTTTAGTTGTCCGCCTTAACCGCCTACAGATGCACAATGAGATCATCCTTAAGCTGCTCATAAGTTGTTCGATGCTGAATTGGTTGATGCATTTGGACAAACACATCAAACATGGTTGGACAAAATTTGATTTGGAAGTTGGATACGATCATCGATGTTTTCAAATTGCAGATCTCCAGTAGCATATTCACCCTCATCCTCCACGATCATGTTGTCCATAACAACACAACATGTCATCACCTTTCACTGGGTCTCTAGATTCCATTGTTTAGCAGGTCCACAAACAACTGTAAAACAGGCTTGGAAAACTCTGAATGCCCTCGCCGCATCCTTTCTACATCCTTGTCTTTGGGAAAAGTGAAATTTTCTTGACCAACTAGCTCAGAGATGGTCTTGACGAAGGTCGCCCACAGAGAATAGATACCGTCAACAAGATAGTAGCTCATGTTGTAGCCTTTGTAGAGGTTTTGGAAAGTTCTTCCATCTCCAGTGCATGCAATGAAGGGGATGCGAGCATACATGGCCACCCACTTTCTTCAAACATTGCCATGAGCCTATCGCTGTATGTGATGGCTAGTTCTCTCAAGTACCAAGGTCAAAACACCTCGACTAACACAGTAGCAAACTTCACCATGGCATCTTCGCATGTGCTCTTAGACATCCAGACGTACTCGTCCCACGAATCTTTGGTCATGCCATAGGCAAGCATCCTCAATGCAGTCATGCACTTCTGGTAACTAGATAATTCAATTCTTACTACGTCATCCTTCTTCAAGATGAAGTAGTCACCGTAGGCCGAGACGCCACTATACAGGCGGTCGAGAACATTTTTCTGCATCCAAAAGCGAAGTAAAAAATTGAGAACATGCTCTTTAGCACTCTCCGCGTCTCCAAGGACTGCCTGCATCATCACATTTCATCTACATAAATCTCCACGTCGGATGACTCAACGTAGTGTGCGTAGATGTACTTCGTCTGAATCCATTGCTTCAAACAAAGAAGAAAAATTATCCCAAATTTAGCACGAGCATTTCATCAAACAATTGCCATGCATGGTGACCCCCACGAAGGGTATCCGTAGGGCGGATGGTACCTACACGACAGACAAACAAGAGGTGTGGAACGACGGCGTAGGCAAAGCGGTGTGGCAACCAGGTGGAGTGGCGGAGGTCGCAGAGCCCCGACAAGGGCTTGGCGGGCGGTCGAGGAGGTACATCGGCTGCATCGCCAGGGAGGAAGTGAAGGTAGATAAGGGGGAAGGGCTAGAAACGCAGGGTCTATGTGTGGTTGGGTGGGCCGGAGGTATTAGAGTCCTACGTCTCGAGGGTCCGAACCGCTCCCTTGGTTTGCTTCCAGTTTGCGGGAAAACAGATGTGCAAGCTGGTCCACGGTCCGAGGCAGAACAATGTTGGATGGAAAAGTGTATCCAGGCAGCTCGGTCCAGACATTTGCAGACGATTTGAGGATCCGCTTTGGAGATTCCCTTAGCACTACAAAAAAAATCACCAAACCAAAATAAAAATAAAAATTGTGAGCCCGCCCATACCCCCACCTTCTTCCCCATGACGCCTAACCTCCATCTACTTCTTCCACTCGAGTGGCGCCTCGATCTCACGCAGCTCATATCCCACACCAACACACCTTCCTCCCAAGGCCACCTATTGTGCTGGCTGACACATGATGGTCTACAAGTGCACATGGTTTAATTGTAGCCTTTTTAAAGTAAAAGTGTTGATCCCACACGGAGCACAAGAATTGGAATTTGTCTCTTATAGATACTTATGAAGTTGTGTGTGCAAGTTAGTTGTTGGCCCAAAGCAAAATGAGAGAGAAAAATTGTAATAGGTGGGCGTAAGACGTGGTGGAATAGGTGGTTGCTCCTAACTGGACCCTTTGTGCGTGAGTGTCCTTTATGGACCGTTCCTTCATGGAATCACGCGACTGGAATCCTTTGTGATTTATATCCTTCATGTATTAAAGCCTCCATCAATATAGATGTAAGATAGTGCCAACTATCTGAATCACAGAAAAATCTTCACTGAGCCTATTATGTTTGTGATATTCTCAACTCTACTCATTTACCTTTGCATTGCATGTTTTACTTTTTCATTGCCTATTATTCTACATATGCATGTGTAGGGCATTCTATATATTGCGAGAAAAGTTTAGAATGTGCCAATAATTTAAAACTTGCAAAAATTGTCCATTCTTGAGCTTAGTTATTCACCCTTCCCCTATAGACATACATATTGATCCTATACATGTCCGCGAACTCATCGCTGTCCATGACTAAAGTATCATAGTTCTTTAGAAGAATTTGAAGATTGGTTAGCTTGACGCGGATGTGCCCCCTAACAGGAACTTTAGCAAGTCCATGCCTCCTTTTCGTCATTGCTTTGGTAATCAGATATTCAAGAACATCCATGGGCATGGCCGTGTACAGTGTTGTCCCCTCTTGCCGATCTTTACGGTGTTCACCCGTCTTTCTTAAAGCGTGTCGCCTGCCGTATCGACCATGTCTCATACCTCTTTGGCTCGGAGAGCATACTCCATCAGAACTGCCAGAACCCAAAATTTCCGTGATCAAATCACGGGAATCGTGATCCAGACATGGCCAGTACTTTAGCCACCCCAGACGCTCCATGGCCTCCTCGTCTCCTGTATTCGACATGATCTTTTGCTTGCTTTCTAAAAAACACGTCGATCCATCAAAGCCTTAGGTACCAATTGTTGCCCAGTCAAGATACTCGCAACAACTAGATGCGTTGGCGCAACCTGATCTATTGATGAACCTCGAGGCGAAGTACTTTATCGCCGACACTGGCTCCTGGCTCGTGTGTGCTTTTTGCTAATGGCAGAATGCACGTACACGCTAGCTCAAACCAGGTAGTTAATCGATCATGGAGAGATTCACACACGCCATGCTGGAATCAATCTATGGCCAAAGGCACATATCGTCCCATGTCTTTCTTTATTTCTCAATCACGGTGGTGTTCACATGGGATACATGAGATTATATAGAAGCTTAGCCTAACACAGTCAAACCGAGGGGAATCCTCCGTGGAAAGATGGCAATATAAGATATAAGGCTTAAGATTGTTCCCGAGGGGTAGGGCTAAAAATGAGAGTGGAATCTTATATTCTTAAGAAGTTGGTGTCAATTTTCTCAACACGCAAAGTGTCCACCTTAACGTCCCATTAACCAATGCATTTAAATCTTTTCTCCCACTAAGCCATGTAAAGTCTACCACATAAGCGCTCTCAACATGTAAAATGTCCATCTCAACGTCCCACTAAGCAATGTATTTAAGCCTTCTCTCCCACTAATCTATGCAAAATATGTCACATAAGCGAGCCATGCATTTAACTTATAAATTACAATTTTTTCTGCATTAGTTTACGCATGTAACAATGCCACATCGTATATTCGTGTTAATCATCCTTCATATTTTTGTTCAAAATGACATTTTTAAATGTAATTTAGAAGTTTTTATTCCATTTCAACACTTTTTTATTGATTTTTAAGTTTATACTTTCTTTTCATTAGATTTAGCAACTACTTGCGTATTTTTTAACAAAATTACCGCATCAACGTGCGGGGAGAGAGAGTCATCCTCAATATTCATGTCCATTTTTTTCTCAGTGAAGAAGACACCCGCGTGGACAACTTCAAGGAATTTTAAACTCACATTATGCTACTTACGTTTCAAAACTATTTTGCAACAGTAAACAAATCAACCACAATAAATCTCATATATTTGTATTGTCATGCTCATATGTTAATTGTAATATTCACGTTCCACATAAGCAAGTATCGTCTAAACATATTGTCAACAATTCCGCAGCAACACGCAGGGAATTGTCTAGTTTATAAAGTAGAAAATGACAGACCTCTCAATCTCATTAACGAGTTAGATTTAATGGTTGAGGCGAATTCTTTTGATGTGGCTGATAGTGTGGCTAAAAGGGAGGTTAAGGAGAAGCTTGCAAAGCTACTCAGAGAAGAGGATATAAAATAGGCTCTCAGAGCTAAGGTTCGAGGGGTGGTTCAAGGCGATAATAATACTCAGTTTTTTCATCTAATTGCGAATGGAAAACACATGAAAAAATAGTCCAACTTGAACAAAATGAGGGTACAATTGTAGGGCACGAGAACCTCAAATTGTACATCTCGAACTTCTATAAAAAAGCTCTTTGGGGCACAAATCTAAGAATTTTGTGCTCTTAGATGAGGGGGTTGTAGAAGATATCCCACAGCTCGGGGCCGAATAGAATGAGGTGCTCAACGCTCCTTTTACGGAAAAGAAGGTGTTCGAGGTGATAGCACAAATGAAAAATAATAAGGCATTCGGTCAGGATGGACATCTGGCAGTTCTATCGGAAGTGTTGGGGATTATTAAGGGCGGCTTGATGCCCATGTTCTATGATCTTTTTAATGGCCGTCCTCAAATATTTAAAGTTAACTTTAGAACAGTTACTGTGTTGTCGAATAAGGAGGAGGCGGTTCGTATTGAGCAACCAGACTAATTTTTTTGCTCAGTATTAGCTTTAAGATTTTTACGAAAGTGTTTACTAATCGCCTCATATAGGTTGTGCATAATGTGGTTTAGCTGACTCAAGAGTGCTTTTATGCCTAGGCGACACATTCTAGAGGATGATGTCGTGCTTCATGAATCCCTACACGAAATTCATTCAAAGGAACTTGAAAGAGTTGTCTTTAAAGTGGATTTTGGGAAGGCTTTTGATAAAGTGAAATGACCATTTGGGCAGGCTTTGCTTATGAATGATTTTCAAGCGGTCTGGAGGGAGCTTGTTAAATCCTTTGTATAAGAGGGCAGTTTCGGGATCAAGGTAAATGGTGATGTAAGTCATTATTTCCATAAGCAAAAGGGACAACCGCAGGGGGATCCGATGTGTCCTATCCTGTTCAATGTTGTTGCAGGTATGTTGGTGATCATCATTCGTAGATCCAAAGAGGACGGTCACGTAGGAGGGCTCATTCCACATCGTGTGGATGGGGGTGTTTCCATACTACAATATGTCGATTATACAATTATTTTTATGGAACATTACATGACAAAAGCTAGTAATATGAAGTTGGTTTGATGTATCATTGAACAACTGTCCAGGCTGAAAATAAATTTCCATAAAAGTGAAGCCTTCTGCTTTGGGTGCGCTAAGGAGGAACCGAAAAACTAAAAATAGTTGTTCAGTTGTGGCTAGAATCTCTTTCTTTTAGTTATACCGGGTCCCAAGTCATCAGTTTTCACTTGACCAAGAAAGAATGAAAGTGCATTGAAGATTAGTTTGAGAAAAAACAAAGTTGTTGGAAGGGCAACTAATGTCTTTTCAAGGTCGGCTTATTTTTATTAATTTTTGGCTTATGAGCATGCCGATGTTCATTCCATCCTTATTTGAGATATACCTGTCGGGGTACAAAAGAGATTGGACTTTAATTGATCGTGTTTTTTGGCAAAGCGGTGAGGATAAACAAAATACAGTTTGGCTAAGTGGGACATACTATGCAGACCATAGACCATGGGGGCTTGGGTATTGAGAATCTCGAAGTAAAGAATAAGTGCCTACTTAGAAAATGGTTTTATTAGCTTTTCGTAGAGAAGGATGGGGTGTGGATACAATTATTGTGTAACAAATATCTGCATTCCAAGACTTTTGCATAACTCACCGGGAGTCGAATGATTCCTTCTTTTGGAAGGGGGTGATGATGACTAAGGTGACTTTATTTAAGAGAAGTAGGTTTATCAGTGGGAATGAATGCACTACTAGATTCTGGAAGGATACTTGGCTGGGGGAGACACCTCTAGCCTGGCAGTCTTCAATGCTTTATAATATTTAGAAATATTATGACTGAGCACTTCTCCAGCCATCTAAGGCCACCGGCGTTCCCAACCATCCGATGGTTACTTTTGAGACTTTCTGGCCATCTGATTAGCTATGAATCACACCTAATCTAGCTTCGTTCGCTAATAAGGATCGCTAACGGGCTGGGGCAGCTCCTCGCACAGCAAAATTGCAGGCACGTGGTTAATTGGGCCCTCGTTCTTGCAGGAGGCCCATTGAAAACTCACGAGGAAAAGGGAACGATCGTTTCTCTCTCTCTCTCTCGGGATTTCCTATTTTGCGCTACAGGCGCCCGTTAATGTGCATTTTTCAAACGGGCGCCTGTAGCGCCCCCGCACCGGGCCGGTCCATCTCCGCATTTTTCAAATGCCAAAAAGGAGCGCAAGCAGGGGATCGAACCTGTGACCTCGGCATCGGGCTAAGCCGCAGAAACCATCACACCACGTTGACTCATACGTAACTGACATATTTTTTTGTCTTTTCTTATTACTTCTTGACTTTGTCTTTTTTCCTTTGTTCCTTTGTTCCTTTTGTTCGTTTCTGTTTTTTCTGTTTTCTTTTTTTCCTTCTTCTTTCTCATTCAATGATTTTGTTTCAAATTCATGAACTTTTTTCTTCAAAACCGATGAACCTTTTTTCAAATTTGATGTACTTTTTTTCAAATTTGATGAACTTTTTGCAAACCTGATGAACTATTTTCAAATTGGATAAACTTTTTTTCAAAATCAATTAAAAAATTCAATTTCGTTGAAAAATTTTCAAGTTCGATGAACTTTTTTCAAAGTCGATGAACTTTTTTTCAAATTCGATGAAATATTTTAAGATCCGATGAACTTTTTTTAAAATCCATTAATTTTTTTCAATTTCGATGAACTATTTTTAGATCCAATGAACTTTTTTAAAATCGATTAACTTTTTTCAATTTCAATGAACTTTTTCAAAATCGTTGAAGTTTTTTTCAAATTTAACGAGTTTATTTTTCGAATTTGATGAACCTTTCTCAAATCCGATGAACTTTTTTCAAATTCATTGATTGTTCTTTGCAAAATACAAAAACATTTCTCAAATTCAGGATTATTTTCCAAATAATTCAAAAAAATTAGCGATGCAATAGATGGTTTTGTGCTATAAAATAGCGCGGCGAGAATGTTTGTTAAGCTTTTGCAACTGTTACTAGTTGCAAACTACAGGTAGTTCGAGTGGCTAGTGGGACTCGTATGTTAACTCCAAGGTCGTGAGTTCGAGACGTGTAGAGATCTATATTTTCGTTGTTTTTTGCGTTCGCTGCTCCGCGTGTTTCATGGGCCGGCCCAACTGAGCGTGGTAGCGAGCGCCATGGAGGAGTTCGGGCGCCTGAAGCGCCCGATAGGAGCTCCCCTCTCTATCTCTCAGCGCCTCCTCATCCTAACCGCGCTTGGGCGGCGGTGCCGGTGAAGTGCCTCCCCCCTTCTAGGTGAAATTTGTAGCTCCACAGGCGGCGGTAGCGATGAAGTGTCTTCCCTTTCAGGTGAGATCTCTTGCGCTCCCTCTCTCTCTCTGTAACCATCACAGACCAGCGCCGCCGCAGCCCGTGCGCCCCTTGTTGGCGTGTCCAATCCCACACCGCTCTCTCCGTCTGTGCACTCCACTTCTGTTGGGTTCTACCGTAGGTGCATCGCATGCAAATTAAAATTTTCCTACGCACAGAATAACCAAGAACATGCTACGGAGATG
>CBMN010762982.1:0-13412 GCA_000582825.1 Hordeum pubiflorum
AAGAATACATTGATATTTTGATAGAGCGCAAATTAGTAGATGTTTCGTGCACTTTTAGCTACAATAGAGGCTAGAAATAAGACTAGTGCACTTGTTGCTAGAATAGCTAGAGATGAAAGTAAATGCGAGGAAGCAACGTCTAATTCTTTAGACTCGAAGAAGATAGAAGCACGCAAGATCGAGCCTTCACGGATCAACAATGAATGCATCGAGAAGGCGCTAATCCAACTTACGGGAGCAGTTATGGAAGTTGGATTTCTTTTAAAATGTCTTCTTGTGGTTCTTGTTTTCTTTGGTCTTGATATTCTAGTCAAAATTTGATGATGTGCTTCCATGTATCAAAAACCAATGATGAAAAATAAAGATATGTGTTTGCGAAAAAAAAAATATACGGAGGGGATGCGGCCGAAATGCGGTCGTGCGTTGGATGGACGGCGGGCGCATCCACAAATCCGGACGGACACGGCCTCATTGTCACCCCCAAACGAACGAAAAGCGAACGAAACGGACGTCCGTTTTGGGGTCGCGTGTTAGAGTTGGCCTAAGCGTAGGACTCCTCTATACCGAATGACCATTTCACAAAAGAAGAAAAAAGAAAACAGAATGATCGTGACCAACTTTCATACCAAAGTAGCCTTTGAGGGGGTCTTGGCGTTTTCTTTCTTTCACCGAGGTATTACAGGCACGGTACGTAGCCATCCATCCACGCTGGCGCTGCGGCCCAACCAACCCAACCCCCTGCCGATGATGATGAGTGGCATCCATCCGTCCGTGATGGCACCACCGCCGACGGCGACCGAGCGAGCGGTGCCGCCTGCCGAGTCAAAGGACGAGAATAGTCGCCCGCGCGTGCCCCGTAGGCCGGGCCCTCCTCTCCGTCACCGGCTCCGGGTGGGGGTTCGATCGGCGCGCGCCCGGCCCGAAACAGCCGCACCGCTCTATCCATCTATCCGGATCGATCACGTACGCAGATGTGTGCGCTCCACGCCTCCACCCGACGACCACGACGACGACGACCAACCTGGGATTGGGATTGGGATTGGGATCGGGATGCCCATCCATCCATCGTCCATCGAGCTGAACAGGGTTCAACAGCCCTGCCTGTTGTCTCTCCGCACGCATTGACCTTTGGCTTTACTTGCTACTACTACGTACCACTAGCTCCTCGCGTAAAGCAAAACGCGGGATGGGATGGGACGTGATGGGATGTGATTTGATCCCTACGCTTTTGGCTTCTTTGGTTGATTCCACCTTAAAAAAATCACCTCTACCATGATCCCCCCCTTTTCATACACCGAGTTTGGGCAAAATCGGTTGACGGAGGAAAAGAGAGCTAGGCCGCCTAGTGGTCATCTCGGCCGTCCTGGACTTGATAAAACCTCCAATGTTGGTCAACGCATAAGAAACCCGCTTTGCGCAAATGTCTGCTTATGAAAACCGCTTTTAAATTCTCCGCTAAATAAATCTGCTTTCAAATTACTTCATCTTTTGGACCTCCTCTGGATTTACCTCGTTTCACTCTCTCCACTCCCATGCCGCGGAATACAAACGCACCAACAACGCGGTCTGTGCACCTTCTTTCCGGACGACACCGGGATACTTAGCCAAACTCTGGCCACTGCCTCCCCCGACCTCTTCTCCCACTCTATCAAACCCATAACCCTACTCTCTCGGATCATGCTCTACAGTTTACCGTCTAACCCGAGGAACCATTTAACAAAGGATGGCTTCGGTGGAATTTAATGTTGCCTGCTCTTTGTTGGCACAAACGACTCCAGCAATGATCGCTTCCCACCCACGGGGCCACTTTCTCCACCAAAACACCTACGGGCTCGAAAGATTATCACATCAATTTTTGCATAAAATTTGAGAGTGCCACAAGCAACTAAAATGGAATATTTAGGCGGCAAAAAATCTACACGTAAAAGCACTTTCATAACATCAACAATAATAATAAAAGCTGACCCGAAGAGGAAAGTAGAGGAAGTCTTCCAAGGGACGCCTCATTGCCTTGCGTTTGGTGGATGGTTGGGATTACAATGTAAAGTCCATATCTTTTGTTGAATATCATTAAGGTTGTGGTGATAGGTTGGGGATGAGGATGAATGTGTCACCCCTCGTCGGTGTAGAGACATGAATGAGTGATAGCGGTGTTCAATAAGTGATAAGGATGAGGAAGTGTGGTGCTCAAAAAACATCATTTTGTGAGTGACGACTGGATTAGACAGTAGAATTGTTGCTCAAACACATGTATATTGGACTCGTAGTTTTCAAACTCATATGGGGATAGAAGTATATATTGCAAAATTCTTGTAGAAACTAGACGCCATCTTTACATTTTTCTATGTGCTCTTTATTAGCATCTTGAAAACAAAATGAGCAGTATAACATGAAACTATATACTTTCGGTCCAATCATTATAAAACACAAAAAGTCCATAAATAACACTTTTTAAACAAATGCCAAATATGACTTTCGTTTTTCTTTTATAAGAAAGCTTACCCGAAGGGAAAAGTAAAAAAGGCGTCGAAGGGGCACCTCCCTGCCTTGATGTTGGCCGAGGGGCTGGGATTACAAGGTAAACTCTATATCTTTGTTGGAAATCGCTGAGGGTATGGCGATAGTTTGGAGATGGCGGCGAACACTTCACTCCTCTTTTCGCACAGAGACATGAATGAGCAAGAGAGCGATAGTGGTGCTCAAGAAGAGACAAAGCTAGGCAAGTGCGGTGCTCACGAAGCGAGGGTGACAACTGGAATAGACAATGGAGTCGCCATTCAAAGCATGTGAGGAGTAGAACTATTCACTGTAAAAATGTTGCGAAAAACAAGATACTGTCTTATTTTGGTCGATACCGTCACCTTTTCATGTGGTCTTTATCAACAACTCCACAACAAAATGAGTAATGTAACACAAAACTATACGCTTTTTATCAAAAAAAAAGTTACAGGACGCAAAAGAAATCCAAAAAACCATTTTTAAATAAAAATAGTACATAATCTATTTTTCTTTTACATTTCATGGTCTCTGACACGTTGGGCCCACCTGTAAGCCCAACCCGCAAAGCATCCGACGCCGTGTGATGCAATCTTCTCCGGACGACGAGGAGAGTGAGACGATCCACTCCCCGCCAGAGCCAGAGGATAGGCAGCATTGCACGACGGCCATGTCGTCCTCGCCTCTGACCGCCACGCCCACCCCTCTCCTTCCCGCCAAATCCAAGACCCCGCCGTCGCACCACCCGCTCCTCCCCCACCTCCCGCACTGCACGAGCCTCCGGACGCTCGCCCAGCTCCACGCCGCCGCCGTCAAGTCCGGCCTGGGCGCGCACCCTGCCCTCGTCACCAGGCTCCTCACGCTCTGCACCGAGCAGGGCGCGGCCCCGGCGCACCTCGCGTACGCCCGCCAGGTGTTCGACAGAATCCCTAGCCCCGGGGACGTCGTCTGGTACAACACGCTGCTCCGCGGGTACGCGCGCTCGGCCGCCCCGCACGCCGAGGCGGCGCGGGTGTTCGCTCGGATGCTGGAGGAGGGCGTGGCGCCGGACACGTACACGTTCGTGTCGCTGCTCAAGGCGTGCGCGGCGGCGCGGGCCGGGGAGGAGGGTCGGCAGGCGCACGGCGTGGCCGTCAAGACCGGCGCGGCGGACCACGAGTACGTCCTGCCCACGCTGATCAACATGTACGCCGAGTGCGGGGACGCGCGGTCCGCGCGCGCCATGTTCGGCAGGGTGCCGGACGGGGACTGCGTGGTCTCGTACAACGCGATGATCACCGCGGCCGTGAGGAGCAGCCGGCCCGGGGAGGCGCTGGTGCTGTTCCGGGAGATGCAGGCCAAGGGGCTCAAGCCGACGTCCGTGACGCTGACCAGCGTGCTCTCGGCGTGCGCGCTGCTGGGCGCGCTCGAGCTGGGGAGGTGGATCCACGAGTATGTCAGGAAGGCAGGGCTTGACTCCCTCGTGAAGGTCAACACTGCGCTGATCGACATGTATGGGAAGTGTGGGAGCTTGGAGGACGCCATCGGTGTGTTCCAGGGGATGGAATCAAGGGATAGGCAAGCTTGGTCTGTGATGATCGTGGCGTATGCTAACCACAGCTACGGCAGAGAGGCCATTTTGCTTTTCGAAGAGATGAAGAAGCAAGGGATAAAGCCTGATGCTGTTACATTCCTAGGCGTGCTCTATGCTTGTAGCCATTCTGGCATGGTCAGCGAAGGGCTACAATACTTCGACAGCATGAGAGAGTATGGTATCGTTCCTGGTATAAAGCACTACGGTTGTGTGACTGATTTGCTAGCCCGATCAGGTCAGCTTGAAAAGGCTTACAAGTTCATTGATGAACTGCCAATAAAGCCCACCGCCATCTTATGGAGAACGTTACTTTCTGCCTGTGGAAGCCATGGAGCTGTTGATCTTGGAAAACGTGTCTTTGAGAGGATTCTTGAGCTGGATGATACTCATGGTGGCGACTATGTAATATTCTCGAATTTGTGCGCTAACACTGGGAAATGGGAAGCGATGAACAGGGTAAGGAAGCTGATGAATGAAAAGGGGGTGGTAAAGGTGCCTGGCTGTAGCTCAATTGAGATAGATAACAGGGTTCATGAGTTCTTCGCAGGAGATGGAAGACACCCACAATCACAAGATGCACGCCGAATGGTTGATGAAGTGATTGAGCAGCTCAAACTTGTTGGTTATGTCCCTAATACGTCTCAGGTCTTCCATGTTGAAATGGGTGAGGAGGAGAAGGCCACAAGCCTAAGATACCATAGTGAGAAACTGGCAATTTCTTTCGGGCTTTTAAATACATCTCCAGGAACTACTCTCCGTGTTGTCAAGAACCTTCGTGTATGTCCAGATTGTCATTCGATGGCAAAGCTTGTCTCTATGCTCTTTAATAGGCGGATCATACTCAGAGATCTAAATCGTTTCCACCACTTTGAGGATGGGGTCTGCTCTTGTGGAGACTACTGGTAGATTTTAGGAACACAATCTTTGTTTCACTATGCTCTATCCTTGTTGTGTCTTTCAGGTATGGTCAACTTGTATATGCATGCGAAACTAACTGATAATTGAAGACTTTTTTCAAGTACTGATGGACCTGAACAATAATAACTAACCCAAGTTTGTTACTGGATCTGTACCGTTTAGTTATACCAGTAGGCAAATACCATAATTTCCTGACTGCCTGGATCGCATGTTTTACCATGATCCTTGCAGAGCATTACTATCTGTTATAGGTACTGCATTAGTGTGCGCCGCAAAATGACCTCCTACGTTATTGCCAAGATTCTGAAAAAAGGAACTCTATTAATGTAATTGATCCATGAGTACTGCTTCTTAGCATGAATGTAATTGATAGCTAACATGGGAGTCTGTATGCAGTTTATAGTCCTTTAAGAGCTGTAACAATCCCTGCTATATATTTTCTTCTCTCTTTGTTCCTGTTTCGATGGCGCTTTAAACTTGGTTGTACCCGACTGTTTATTTCCTCTTTACAATGGAAAGATGTACACCCTCCGATCCGAATTAATTGACGCAGCCTCTATACAGTGTCCATTGTACATTGTATAGAGGCAGCATCAATTAATTTGGATCGGAGGGAGTACAACACTTGTGGTGTTGAGAAAAAAAGAGTTTCTTAGTTGTGATTTTTTTCTTGCTAAATCATGTAGCTTATAAAAGTTGTTTAGTTAATTTGACAATCATACTATGGTCACCTTATTTATTGTTCATTGAACGCAATTCCAGCTTTTTTGAATTAAATGCATTTCTTTGATAGTTTGAAGTCTTGCTGCAAATGCAGTTCGTACTAGTCATGGTATGGGGTTTGGGTTCCGGGACACCTTTTCGCCAAATTCTGTAGAGCCTGTGAAGATGTGAACTCAATGCATTTTGCGCAGCAAACTTGTCAGTTAATGGATATCCCACTCATTTTTACCATTTTTACATCCCCACTTGATGATGCACAACAGCAATTTAAAATCTTTTCCTGCCACCTTATTTCTTATTACTAACATATTATGCCAAACCCATAAGCCCAAATAGGTGATTCTGATGATGTTAGTTTGTTCATTTCATGATTGTTTTCACTCAGTTTCCCAAAGTTCATATTTTCCTGATGTATAATGATAAAACCATGCCATCTGGACCTTAAAATGTTACTGATCTTATTTTGTTGTTAGCACTATCACTCTTGCCCATGTAAGGAGAGGAAAGGCACGTCAAAAGAATGAGAAAAGGCAGATGTTTTGTCACTTTATTTTTATGAATAATAGGTATTCTACAGATTAGCTCGATGATTTGCTCCAACTGACCAGATCCATGCTAGCAATGCAGATCAGCACCGTGCCTTGCTGTGGAGTTAGATCATATCTTACACGGGAAATTTATCAGATTATAGAAGTAGTCATAAGTTAAAATGTTTCCAAGTAATGGAAGACACTAGTTTTTTGGTACACAACTCTGCCCCTAGGAAGGTCATCTGCCTGACACAAGCAATATGAAGTCTTGTGAGTAAGTAGTCGTTTCATTGTCTACAATGTGGTTGAGCCTTTGATCCTTGATAGCCCAATTGTTAGAAAAATGTGGGTAGTACAGATAAGCTGTATAGAGCAGAGTCACGCAGACTGTTCGGTCTACGGAAGATGGTGTCATGTCACCGAAAACACATATAAATGTGTCTAGCCAATAGTGCCTTAGTTAATTGGCAATGAAAGTTGAAATAGACTGGCTGCTCCATTATAGCGCTGGAGGTTAAAATGTTGCAAAATTCTGACTGCAATGCAGATTCAGCAAATTTTGATGACATATCTAGTAGGACCATTGGACGATCTGCATATCTTTATCTCTATATGATGCTAGATTATTTGAAACCTGATTTTATAGTCAACATTTGTTATGTAAGTTACTAAGTTGGTATTGCATAAGTTGATTGGTTCCCCTTGTACTATTCAGGTGAAACTGGAGCATGTTCTATAGTCTACTTGTGTAGGATCACTGTTACACTCACATCCCATGGTTGAATTCATTGTGTTTGTACTTTGTAACATTTCTGGCAAGGCGATTTTGTGGTTTTTCTTGTGCTCACTGGAACTCATAGGAGATTAGGACATATGCAGAACTTTTTGGTAAACCTAATCTTCTACTGAATGAAATCAACACTTCATCATATACTGTGCCTTTAAGGTTCAGTTTGGTCATATATCTCTTTCTTGCATGTGCTGTCCTAATAAAACTCGTGGTATCTCCTACCAGTACATGTCTAAGAATAGTCATAACTGAATTAGATCTCAGACCCCATGTTCCTGCTACCAGCATAGAATAGTGTATCAGTTCGGCTTCATCATTTCTATGTTATGTCATAAATAGGGTAGCAAACCACGTTGTTTAGATGACTGGAATGAATGCTTGCCAAATCAGCCACCATTTATGCATCCTGAGATATGTTTAGATTGCCGTGCTTCATTTAACTTGGTAGACTGACCTTGGCGTATGAACATGACAATGCATTAGGTTACCTGCTATCTTAGGGGATTTGATTATCACAAGTTTTGTCTGCACCTTCATGAGTGGTTACTTAAACAACGAGGTAAGAACGCCATCACCTCTCTTTATCAATTATTCTAGGGCAAGTTGCATGTTTTACTTGGTCCAGCAGCTGTTTTAGTCATATCCATAGCCACATTTTCTTTTTCCTCTTCCATTATCTGGAAATATGTTCAGTATTTGCCTCGTTAACATACGCCATCTTGTCATTAACTTAACCCATCAATGATGAAAAGGTCAGTTATGCCATCCTGCATACCACTAAGTTTCATGTGTTTATTTCGATTTCTTGTAGCTATGTTCTCCAGTCGTACCATACATGTTCTTGCCACCATACATACAGTTCCCGTCCCTGTTGCCCGTCTCTGAAAATTGGTTGACATACTGTATTATATACGTAATTGATAGACTTTGAAACAGTACACCGTAATCTTTCAGTTATCTGAGCTTAGTGGGTAGCTGTGTGTGACAGGGTCAAGGTGCAAAGTTCACATGGGTCTGGTGAAACCATGAAGCCGTCTTGTTCGAGTGGATTGCGGAAAGGAACCCGGGCCTGCCTGGAGCCAGCAAAGAGCAGGGGTAGAAGAAGCTTCTTGCCCTTTGAGTTGATCAACCAACGAGTAAAAGAAACCCCCTCTTTGCAGCTGGAACCCATGAACGGTACTCGCTTTTTATTAATTCCTCTCTGACCAATCGTTATCAAATGCGTTTGTGCCATTACTGTTCATAGTTTGGTGGCTAAGAATCTTGGCTTGCTTTATTGTCTACGTTTTCCATTACTTGCTCCGTCCTCTGTTTTTGTAGCTTCCTTTTTCGACAAGGACATCCATATCCTTTTGAAATGGAGCTCTTTGGCAGTGTTTGATATCTGGGCTGCCAGATGGCATGATATTATGTGCTTTTTATAAATCCCCAGGGTTCATATGTTTTAACACTTTAGGTTAATTAATTTAGCCGAGCAGTCGTCTTTTAAACCTTTACAGAGAAAAACAGTGATACACTCCCTCTTTTCCCACTTTTAGCAGTGGTCCTAAGTCCTAACAACTAATCCTGAACTGAATTCTGACATATCATGGCCCCTCAACTAATTGCATCCCAGATTGGTCCAACTAATAACTACACCACGTATTTGCAGAAGTTGCCACACTGCTAAATTAGTTAGTACTCCCTCCGATCCCAGCGACAATTAATTAATATGGATAGGAGGGAGTACTACATTATTTCCATATGATTATGTAACACTAGATTGTTAAATAGAAATTGTTTCTTGAAGTGAGGAGGGAACAGGTACAGAACACTGAAATGATTTTTTTGCCTCCAGTTCAGTTGAGTTCTACAGAGAAAATCTACCAATCCATTATTGTTGCTTTTGTTTCGAAAAATAAATGTTACATTATATACCATGTGTGTGCATTGTTACCCTTTCTCATCACGGCACAAAGGCAGCAAACAGTTACAGATTGCAGTATTGCCGTCTGCCGCGTATCAGTACATCGGCGGTGGAGGCGCATACATCGGCGGTGGCGACGATTGCCCGTGCGCGGCACACTGTGCCGGCGGCCGGTGGAGGAACTCGATGCACTGCTCGCCAGGCCGCTGGTCGGGGCGTCCGGCGATGCAGTTCTGCCGGTCGTCGATGTGGGGCAGCTCCAGGCACCGGTGCGGCTCGCCGCAGAAGAAGTTGTGGGAGTAGGTGAAGTTCTTGAGGTTTGGCAGCGCGCAGATGCTCTCGGGGATCTCGCCGGCGAGCATGTTGTTCGCGACGTTGAGCTGCTCGAGGGCGTGCATGTTGCCGACGGTGTCCGGCAGCTTGCCGACGATGCCGTTGGAGCTGAGGTCGAGCACGGTGAGCTTGTCCAGCTTGCCGATCTCCGGCGGGATGCAGGAGGAGATGCCGCTGTTGAGGAGGATCAGCTCGTTGAGCGTCCCGGCCATGTCGCCGATGCTGCTGGGCAGGCAGCCCCCGACCCGCGGCAGGTTGGCCAGCACGATCACCGACGCCGTGGAGCTGCTGAAGTTGGCCGGCAGCGTGAACTCGAAGTTGTTGTTGTTGATGAAGAGCGCGTCGATCTTCTTCTCGAAGATGGCCGCCGGCACCTCGCCGCAGAAGTTGTTAAACCTTCAGAGACGCCATGGACAGCCAGTGAGTTGTTAAACCTCTGACCTCTGTGCGGTGCAGGACCGGAGGTGCAGGATGATGATGATGTGCGCGTGCGTGCGTACCTGATGTCGACGTACTGGACGTTGGGGAGGCAGAGGAGCTGGAAGGGGAATTTGCCGGTGAGCTGGTTGTTGCTGACGTCGATCTCGTGGAGGAGGTGGAGGGAGCGGAGCGCCTCCGGGAGCGCGCCGCAGAAGCGGTTGGAGTTGAGGTGGAAGACGGCGAGGTCGGAGAGGAGGCCCAGCTCCTCCGGCAGCGTGCCGGCGAGGTCGCCGTGGTTGAGGTCCACGGAGGCCACGGTGCGCGCGCAGGGGTCGTCGGGCGCCGTCGCGCAGTAGACGCCGTGGTAGCTGCACACGTCGGGGCCGCACCAGTTCTTGGTCATGTTCTTGGGGTCGTCCGTGATGGCCCGCTTCAGCGCCTGCAGCGCCACGTACGCCTTCTCCAGCCGCGAGTTGTTGGTCGCCGGCGCCCCCACCGGCTGCGACGCCGCCAGCAGCATCGGCGACGCCACCACCACCAGCGCCAGGAACGCCGCCGCCGCCGTCGTCGACCCCATCATCGCCGTCACTCACAGGTAATGGAACGTTGTTGGCTGCTTCTTTCCTTGGGATCTGTGTTGTAGCATATGTCCTGCCGTGCGTTCAATTCGGCTTATATAGCCGGCCGGCACCTTATTCCTTGGGTGTTCGTTGGTGGCGAGTGCATCGTTTGTTCATGTCCCCTTTCTTTCTTTCTTTCTTTCTTACTTTCTTTCTCCCTCACTTTGTTTAATGATGATGTCCGGATATCATTGGCCCGCATCCATGCAAATGCAAAAACAAAATCAAAACCTCGGTTGACCGCTTCGTCTTCGTTTTCGCGACGCGATTTCGTTCGTTCATATTGCGGATTTGAGAGTGGGTGCGAAATGATCTGCGTGTTTTTCCTACCCAGCAAATTGACTTCCGCTGTCGTGTGCCTTTGTACCCGACTCCTTGGCCCTGATGAGGACACGGTCAAAGACTGATGCCTGCACTGCACTCAGTGACAAAATCCCACTCACCGTGTTCTTCAGAGTTAGTGGTACCAACAGAGCATGTAGACAAATTAATTCTGCATTTGTTATTGGTGGAATGCACGTTGGTAAGATGCCTTCTCTTCATGAAGTTTTGCAATATATCCTTATTATTGCTCATAAAACTCCTTGTCTGCTATTGCTTAGCTTCATTCATTTTCTAGAATACCTTAGCTTCGTTCATTAATTCCTCTCACTTTTGGCCCATCATGTTTGTTAATGGAGATCTCACCAATTCACAAGCACCATCTCCTCGCAACGATGTTGATATATCTATCTATCTACCTATCTTGCCGGTCTTGATTACACACGCTAATCATCTTCTTTTCAGTGCTGAAATCAAATGATGGCCTGCCCAGTGCAAAGTACTACTAATACTATGATCCTTTCCTTTAACTTACGAGAAAGAGAGAGAATTATTCCCCGTGTTTGTCGGCCTCTCGATCGAGCTGTCTCCTTTTATCGAATCTTGCTTGGCTTTTGTGCTTATGTATATGCTTTCGATCGCGGCCCAATCAGCGCAAACCCACCGGAATTATATGCGTGGCCTGCACGAATGTTGACGAGGGGGGCTTCACCGATCCTTCCTGTTTGGAATAGTGCAGAGGCGCAACTTGTCTGGCCTTTTCGTCTTGCCTTCACTATTCGGTGCCGGTGGTCATCATTTTGAGCTACTGTTAGGAGCCTACTTCTTCTGATAGGCATATAATATCTGTTATCCTAACCTTTTTTCCTTTGAAATTTATCTTTTATTCCACCCTAGGAACAATTCTTCCATTGACATATGGGTTCTAACTCAATAGTCAAAAAAGACATTTGGATTCTAACTGTCGTCCGAAAACGAATATCGATAACCAAAATTCGACGGGATTTGAGGATGGTTGACAATGCAAGATTATCCGTATTCGGCTTAATGTTCAAACTCTTAACAAGAATTGCTGGCTGCCCCTTTCATCTTTCATCAGGAGAAACCGGTGAACAAGAAAGTCTACCGGGAGAGTAGGAACCGTAGTTGTTGTACTGAAACTGTGGGAATTATCATAATTTAGTGGTGAGGTCACGTCAAGCCCATCTGCAGTTTTCTAACACCACGAACTGAAAACCATCGTCCGGTAGCTGCCACGCTCGATCCAAACGTAAACAAAGAATCACCACAAAATAGAATAGAAACACCCAAACAAATTAAGAGAATATCTACTAGCAGGAACCATAAATCACAGGGAATATATACATGGCTGAAAAATTAGTACCCCTGTCTGTTGATGCAGGGTAGCACACATATACTAATAGATTGGCCTGCATGAGAATCTCTGTGCTGGATGGTGACTGATGTCGTAATGCAACCATCTCCATTAATTAATCACATCCTAATTGTGTTTTCGCTCTTCGATCTCTGCGATTTGCTCTTAATCTCGCATGATTCTGTGGTTTCGTGTGCCGCGGGAACCTCGACGTCACTGCCCGGTTCTGACATGACCGGCGGCTAGCTGCTGCTGCCGTTTAGTCGTCGCCGGCCGGCAGAGGCATCAGGTGGCAAGTCGGGCTCTCTGGATCGGCCGTTGGTGTGGTGTGATGTGATTGAGATGCTAAGTTGCTCACTCGTTTTCTCTAATGATTTGTGATGCATTTTATATCACTCTGCCTATGATTTATGATCACTTTAACTATTATATTTTGGTAAAGGTCTACGGGGGGCTTAAGCTCACCTGACCACTTTGATTATATGCAATGTCTTCAACTACATGTCGTAATCCAGTACCGGTTCCGCATCAGTTGAACATCCTCTGCCGGGCTTGATTAGCACAAGAAACCTGTGTATCTTCTAATATAATACTATAAGTTTTATTTTGTTCAATTTGCCCAATTGCCCTTTATTTATAATCTAAGCAATTGCATGTTAAGTGTTTGACATGATCATTTCAGCTAATTTGCTCCCTGTTTTCAATTGATATATTCTCTTCTCATGTCTGCTGCATGTTCTTTTTGACCAAATAATACCCACAATGCTTAATTATTCAAAGGGGTGCCACTATCATTGGGATGATTCTCTTCATGGGAACTAGCCAACTAGGCAACTATAGCTATGAGGTTGTTTAACCTAAATCTTGTTGGGTGATGGGTCATCTAGATTTTGAGAAGTATATGCTTCTTTGCTCATTTAATATGTATAATATCACATTTCAGACATGTATGTTTGGACAAGAAAATTCTGAAATTTATAGTTGTACAGAATGCAATAGCTAGTTCCCCTTTTTCCTCTATAAAGTGACGCTTAAAAACTCATTCATACACGGGGCTTTGTTGTTTATTAGAAAAGGCGATGGAAACTGCTGCCTCTGCATCATTGCGATGTGCACATCTATATTTATTTAAAATGCAAGTAACATCATGCAGTATCCAATACAACACAAACACAACAAGGAGAAAAAAGGCACAACCAACATAAAGCGGGAATATATGCCTACACACATACTCTCTCCGTCCCGAATTTCTTGTCGCAGTGGATGTATCTAGACTTATTTTTAGTTCTAGATACATCCATTTCTATTCATTTATATGACAAGTAATTATGGACGGAGGGAGTAGTATATTATTGAACTGCCATCACTAGTAGAAAAAGGACCTTTCGTGTGGAGTTTTAGTCCCGG
>CBMN010762986.1:1181-11541 GCA_000582825.1 Hordeum pubiflorum
ATGGTGGAATAATAATTGTGTTTCCTAATCTACGTTATAGCAGCTAAGCAACTACTTGATGGTTATAAGGTCAGGGTAAGTTGGGATCAATGTTGTGAACTATTGGGTTGTAAAAAATTTAGCATCCTAAACTCACACTCTTACCATGGAAAAACAACAATGCAATAAAAATACTGGGTGATATGATCAAGTGGAACTTGCTTTGGTTGTTGTTGTATCCGGTGCACTCCTTATGGTCACAGGGGTTGCACTCCTTGTAATCTAATGTCAACAAACAATGACACATATCAATCATAAGCAAACAATTCATGCAAAGGGAAAACTTGCATGAATGCAAAAACATATCACACAAACACAAGTGTTGGGTTTGTGGTTTGGTTTAGGGTCAATTGTGTTTCCAATTGGTTTACAATTTTGATTTGTATTTCCTAGAGAATTAATTTAGTCACATTAACTCAGTTGGGTGCATTCCACATTGAGTTGATCTAATCATCTCAAGTAGTTTCCAAGTTTGAAAGAGTTTGAATCCTACTTGTCCTTAAGTTCATTTGATTTCATTCAAATAATATTTGAGTTGACAAACTTTATTTGAATTACTTGAATTAAGGGTTTAACCTAAATTGGATTTCAATTTGAATTAAGGGTTCAATTCAAAAGGTTTGATTTGAATTCATTGGGAAGTTTGACTTGCAATGCATTTGAAAATATCTGGTTCAAAAAGGTTTTGAATTAAATTTGAAAATAAGTTTAACTTGCATATTATTTGAAAATAATTCAAACACAATATATTATTAAATCATTTTGATTTAATTCATTTATAAAACTTGAATTAAATTCAATGATTTAGATTGTCGAATTGAATTCATTTCAGTTTCAAATAATGTTCATATTATTTCAAAAATAATTGGGCATGTCCTAACATGTCACACTTTGGCCTAACACTAACTAGGATTGTTTCTAATTTATTTATAATTTTTATTTTATTTAAGAATTAAATCCCTTTGTATTTGGAGTCTACATCTTTCTGTTCAGAAACTATGTTTTTTTATTAATTTAAACTAGTTAAACAAATTAGATCTACAAATCACTAGTTCCAATTTGAAAAAAGAATCAACTCATTTGGATTTGTAATTTAAAAGTCATGACCTAATTGGTATTTGAATGAATATGTTTGAATTTTAAATTTCAAAAGTTCAAATTTGAATTCCCTAAAATTACACTGAAACTACATTTCATAAAGTTTCATTTACAAAAAGAATCATTCAATTTGGACCTGTGGATAAATATTTATGATGGTTTTAAGTTCCAGGGACTTTTCTACAAATGTGTTTTTTATTTTTAATTATCAATTTCTCTTAAACTAATGGACATGGGGTGACATGTGGCGCTGCCATATTGGATGGAGGATGTCCGCGGCTAGCTCAAAACGTCGGATGGCCGAGGCTCAGAGGAACGGTTAGGCCATTTAAGTGACTTAATCCGGGGCGTTCGTACGAGATCTATTGGCCGTGATTTAAACAGAGGCTAGGGTTTGGGGCTCACCGGAGATTCCTCGCTGGAATCTCGCCGAAATGTCGGGGACGGTGGAGGGTGGGTCGGGCGCGATGTTTATCGGTGATCTACTGGGTCCTAGGCTGAGCGGAGGGAACGATTGGATGCGATGAGGCTCAAGGAGGTCACCGGTGGTCCTGCCGGGGCTGGGGGCGATGAAGTCGAGCGGACGATGCTCGCCAGAGTTGAGCTCATCTCGGGTGTCGACGGCATGCTCAGACCTGGGCAAAGCGGAGTGGGCAAAAGGGTCAGGCGGGCGTGCGGGGCCGCGGCGATAAAGATGGACAGGTGACGCTCCAAGAGCTTGTTGGCGGTGCTGAGCTCGGGTTCCGACGAATGCGGGGTTGCATCGGGCCTCGGGGTCGACGGCTATGTCCAGGAGGGTTGCCGTGGAGTGGGGATTTGGGTGGTGGTGGTTGGCTCCGGCGATGGCTACGGTGGCCGGAATTTAGAGGATAGGGTTTTGGTCCAGTGCGACAATGGCGAGCTCGAGGCGGAGCAGCCTACCGATGATGGCCAGCGAAAGCAGAGGGGTTTGAGAGAGCGAGGGGAGGAGTATTTATGGGACACAGTCGTGGGGCTCGGGGTGGTTGGAGTGCACGAGTGGGGCTGATCGTGGGTGCGAGCGTGCTCGGGTCGTGGGCGCGTCCCTCGCGCGGTGGTTGCAGGAGGTAGGTGGTGACCTGATGCGTGGGACCCACACGTCAGCGAGAGAGAGAGAGAGAGGGAGATAGAGAGAGAAAGCGCACGCGCGGCTTGGCCGGCTGGCTAGCTGGGCTGGCCCATCTTGCTAGCTCGCTGGGTGCCTCTTTTTTTTCTCTATTTTCTTTTCTGATTTTCTTTTCTGCTATCTCTTTGGATTTTAAATTTCAAATTTGATTTTCCTCCAAAGAGGAAATGTTTTCTAAATTACCTTGGGATTATTTCTGACCCGGTGTACATTTTAAAACATTTTTGTTCACCAAAAATAATCACATCTAGTGGGCCTATTTGAATAATGTGAATATGTTTTATTTTCTGTTTTGTTTTTGAGTACCAAACTTTTACTTATAGTTTATTTGCCGAAACTAAATTATTTTCAAACTTGGTTCACTCAAACAAAATTGGGCATATATAGTCTTAAGAAGTTTCTTTCCTGCCCTAATGCATTTTTTTGAAAGTTGACTTCGAGGGTGTGGCCTCCATAGCTTCCATTTGAATTCAAATTGTGGTTTGAATCCATTTGTTGGCCATGTTGGTCTAAAAAAAAAATGTGCAAGGAAATCATGGATGCATATGCCTTTGTTTTCACAACCAAAATTTTAGGAGGAATTTGGGTTGTGACAACGTCTATCTTAGATTTTCTTTCGATTCCGTTTATTAGGAACTATGTTTGCTTATTATAAGTCTATGCATTTGAGTAGCATATGGCTAGAGTCCGTAAGGCTATTTGCTTTCTGGATCATGCGATGTAATAAAGGACGCATTTGTGTACGATACCATATCGTTACCGTGTTTATGCCGACGATTCGATCCAGGAGTTGGCATGGAAACACACGGAGACCGTATGCGTGAAAAGGTGCGTCATGACATGGAGTTTACGAATTATGTTGCTGTGATATCTTACACAGGTCTAAATCCTTAATAGAACATATCTTAAAACTGACAAATAATATTTATTCGAATCTTAAGCGATTCATCAGCAGGAAGTTCCTATGTTCATAATGCAAAACAAGCCATACTTATACAAATATAACCACACCTGCTGATAACAGTTTCAAATTTCCGAATGGAAGATAAATAAACTTCCCTAGTTGCAAAATGGAATCATACCTACACGCAAACTTTTTGAATTGTTCGTGCCTAATCTTCCGTGCCTTTAGCTCTTGGGCACATTTCCTTATCCCGGTTACCTTGTGCTAAACACAAGCGCGGAGACTTATAAGTCAAAATTTGTTAGTCGAATAAGTATTTGGAGATAATGTATGCGGAAGTATGGCGGAAGAACTACAAAAAGAGCTGCCTGGGGTTCAATCTCTCATTACCAACCAATCATCGCAAGATGAATAAGAATTTCTTCGTTTGCGATATGGCTGTGTGGTTGCTATAGTTTTTTTTTGTTTGGGACCCAAGGGCAGTGGGCAGTTTTTATGAGAATGTGGGGTACTCTATAATAAATATCTTATTTGGATAGGACCATGTTGCAGAACCTTACTATTTCTGCAGTAGTGGTCAACATCATCACCCTCTGTATGAAATGGAATTAAAAGTCAGTTCCATCCCTTCAAACTTACTAACTCCTTTGTATTTCAAATATTTGGGTAAACAGTCTTAAAAGACAATCTTATCATAATATTTTCCCAACTAAATATCTATTAATACAATGAATAGTGCTCGACATTCTTTTTGAAGTAGCAAATGGTGTATTTATATAACATGAACTATCATTCAAAACCTAAACAAAATGATTCAAAACAAGAAAATACATGGGAAAGTAATTTCGCGGCCATTTAAATAGATGCCAATTGTGCCTTGTTCGCTTCTCACACCAGAGCTCAAGTTCTTTTCCCTCGACCTACTCACCGAACTTCAATGGCTGCAATATGCATATCACCTTCCCTGGCAAGATCTCCAAGGTTTCGAGATGCAGTTTCCTCTCCCAAGATAAAGGTTTGTGGTCTCAAACTTACATTAATTACTATTCATCTGTCTTAATAACATATTTATATAAATTTGGTGTACTCCAAATTGTTCTTGAACAAATAATAAAGATGAGTCCTCTCATGATTGATCTTAATGCAGATTCTCACTCCACCATCCTTGTCCATGACACTAAACTAGGAAAGTTGACCTGAGAATTTCCCCAAGATTCTGTACGCTAGAGTGATGCACTGTCCACCCATTAGGATTTCTTACTCTTCTATACATTGATTCATTTCCCTCTACTCAATAGCTATGTGTCAATCTCAGACAAGTGTGAGGATACGGATGATGATACAGATCGAGTTGTTAGTGATAAACATACTGTCAACATTTCAGATACTAACTAGTTTATTCATAGTTGTACTAACATAGATTATATCTTTGAATGTCAAGGTATTACTTCCAGTTCCAGATTTGTTTGTTGAGGAACGATATGCTGATTTTAGTCCACGAACTATTGACCCAAGCCCCGATGACCATGGTGAAATCGAGATTCTGAATGATGAAGAAGCATACGATAGTCGCACTAAGGAACGCAATCCAATGTCTAACATTTCAAGGGAGAGGAAGCTGGATTTCTGATTATCAAGAATTTTATCATTTTAACACGGTTAATATTGTTCTAGTATGTTTACATCTCTAGATGATTTTTCGATCATCAAGTTCTAATATACAGAACTTACTAGACTATTTGCGAATTTTCAGGTTATAATTCCTTTTGTTACGTTGCAATTAGTCTGTAGTGTAGTAGACAACATCAAGTTGGTTAGAAAAGAAGTAGCCTTTTCTTGCAACTACACAAATTCAGAAATGTCTCTAAGTAGACAATTGTCTGCATCGATTCTATGCAGTGTTGAGGAAATCGTTAACTGGTAGCTGCTCGCTCGACTTGGGAGTAGTGATTAATCGTTGAATCGTCCTATTAACTGGATTAATCGGTCGATCATTAATCGGTGTAATTTTAAAACCAACAGAAGAAAATTTTGTATGGAGAAAAAATCTTGATTGCAAACATGAAGTAAATGGCACCATTTTATTTTCTCAATAAATGAAAAACATTTATACAACAACAATCATCCATGTGGGCGTAAAAATCATCAATAAGCATGTATACAACAACACTTTTCTGCTGATTTATGCCTGGGACGCAACTCTGAGAGATGGCGGCTATGCGACAGCGATAGACAGAGGAAAGGTGACAACAGCCGCGCATGGCATCTGAACGAGTTGGTTGAAAGAGGTGGCAAGTCGCGAAGAAGGAGGGGAAGTAGCGGTGCGCCAAGGAGAAGAGAAAGCATCGACACACATGGGAGGAGGGGAAACGACGACATGCTGAAGAGGACCTTGCCAGCCGTCATTTAGGAGGGGATGAGAGGAGCAGAGGGTGGAGGGATAAATCCTAGCTCTTTAGGAGCGGGAGGGGCTGGGAGGGGTTATGGGCCTAATAAAGATTAATCGTCCTGACAACTGATTAATCGGTCTAATAGACCATTTAATCGGTCCGAAAGACCATTTAATCGTCCTGGCAAGTTAAATGCGATGAATAGGTGTTATTCGATTTGGCCATCCGATGAGTAGCGATTAACTGGCCAATTAACTGATTTATCGAATGAATTCTTGAACAGTGTTAACATATTGTAAGTTCTCGTTTGTTTTCAACTAAGATTGTACTCAAATTTACAATGATGTAATTGTCAGATCTTCTATTAGCAGATCTTCTATTAAATATACAACTTCTTCACATCAAACTGAAGAATCTTTAGTCATTCTAAACTTTTGTCGTGTCACGTGTCAATAAGTTAACACTCTTAATAAACATTGAGTTTCTACAAAGCATGATAGTTTGAGCAACATTATAAGATACTACCATTGCATCTGATTAAAATCTTCGAAGAGAAGTTATACACCTCAGCCCACAACTGAATTATCTTTATTAAAATATTAAACATTTAGTTCATATATAAGGATTTTGCTCTACAATTTATCGATCATTTCTTGAAGATGTAAAGGCAACTTTCCTTTATTCCGATCCAGTTTCATCAAATGTCATAACATTAGTACTCTTGAAATAGAAATTGTGTGCTGCAAAATAAATGATGAATTATGTTAGTACAAATCTACATGCGTAACAAAATAAAATCAAAAGTTTAACACAACAATTCACCTTGTTTGGTTTTTATTTCAGTTAAACTCCATCAAAGTATATTGCTATCATGAGAGATGTAATTCCTGAATCTTCCATGTATATGCATTTTCAGAACACATACAAATGTTTTGCAAATAAACATGAATAAAGGAGTGTACCTCTGCAGTGGCACATTACTTGGCTGATGAAATTTCTTTGACCACCAAAGATGACAAAAGTAATTCCAAGTACTGAAGAACTTCTCAATACAGTCAAATAATGCATGATGCAGTATATCAACACATGATTCATACTTTTCTCTCATGTATGATGAACTAATATTTGCACACTGGGGATCTAAAATGTTAATAACTTCCTTCTTCATATCTCACACATAAGTTGACCAACCATCATGCATTGACACATCAGTTATAAACTAAAAGCATTTTGCACAATGAATGTATCATCAGAATTACATAGGGTAAAACAACTATTACATATCCACGAAGGATATTAAATAAAATACCATTCTTGTAGATGTAATATCGTACTCCAGATTATTTCCAATAAACACATTTTGTATTGATTTCAACTTGGTTACATCAATCTTAGCAAAAGCTAAAGTCTGCAAGTTTGTTTGAAAACAATTGTCATAATGCATATTTATGAGAAATGCTTATAATTTATAACAAGAACACTTACAACAAAGTCTGGCTCAACAAAAATCCTCGAACAATCAAGATTAGTCCATGCAGAGTGTTTGCCATCCATTTGACTGACCCTTCGAATGCATGAAGTGTATACCTCATGATCCATTGCCTTTGTGCAAATTAGTTGCGCTTCTATATCAGTTCCACAAACTTTCAGATACTTTGGTTCATAATGTTTTATCCATAACTTGTAGCAACAATTATATATTTATCAATACTATTAAGATAATAAAATATTAATCAATAAGAAACAATATTCACTTGCCTCTCAATTTCATCTTTCTCTAGTGCTACTACAGATTCCTCAAAAGATTTTCTCTATAACTTGGTTGGCAAGTTCGACCGCATAGTACGAAGCGTTATATTACATTTCAGTTGAACAAAATTGACTCGTCTTTGCAGTGGCCTGTTTCTTTCCGTCTGTGTAGCATGCTCATTTTTATCATACGACTTTGTTGTGCGAGAAGTCCAAATTCCGAATTTTGAATCATTTTTTTAAGTAGTCCCTAAGATTTAGACTTTTAGTGCTACATGCAACAACCATGAATAAATTACATTTAAAAAAATAACCATGAACAAGGGTCAATGTTTTTTTAACACAATACAATCTCAGATGCTCGCATACAAGCACATACACTCACTCCTATGCATATGCGCACATACACCCTATCGCTATGGGCACCTCCAAGATACTGAGCCACCACATTATATTGAGATTGACAAAGTCATCACCGGTGCCTCGCAGTCAACAAAAATGTCTCCTCCACTGAACGGACATCGCCAAAAAGACTAAAAAATAGATCCAGAAAAATACGAGCACGAATGCCAAGTCTAAAACTAAAACCCCGATAACGTGGTTCCACCGCACGAAAACTAATCGTGTGAGTAACGGCCAGTTAATAAGGGGCCATTGTTGATTGTGCCCTACAGCCCTAGCAACTTAGCACTAAGCAAAGTGTTCTTTTAAGGTACTCATTGCGTTGGATTACATCCAATTGAACCATCTCTCTCTCTCTCTCTCTGTTTTTTTTTGTTGCTTTTATCTCTCTCCTTTTGCCTTTTTGTTCTGTTTTATGTGGACATGGTAGAACCACCGATGATAACCAACCTTAAAATCCCAATAAAGTAATAATTTTTAGGGCGTGCAAATATATCACTAAGTAACCCACCCGGTGGCAAACCAGCAGCACTTAACTGATCAAGAGGTCAAAAATGTTGCCCTCATTTTATACGTTCTGAAAGGTAAAGGTGAATGCTGTCTGCTATACTAATAACCAGATCATTAATCAATCAAATACCCCAATAAGCACATCCTTTTGAAGTGAGCTATTTTGACCTGGTATGCCATCCCTTTTTTCAAGAGGCCACAGCTTCTTTTGACAAAAGTAAACACTGTCGGCAAGTGCAGCGATGACTCTGCAATGCAAAATTGAAAGACTTTTTTCACCTTGTTCGTGCACAATTTTTTCTACCCCTTTCTTGGAGGAGTCAACTTCTTGCACCCCCCAAATGCGGTGGTTTTTGTCTCTGCTTTTGCTTGACATCTCAGTCAAATGGGAGTGCTCGTGCGTGCGGCTCCCAAAAGCATACGTTCCCCGTTACCTAGTGTGAGTTGCTTGCCGATTAGCCTTTGCCTTTTGCCACCGTCTGGAAACGCCTTGCAGGGTAATTCACCGCCTGATCAGTAGTAATCACGAAAGCAAATGAAGAAACCATGCGGTAAATGTCTGATGGCAACACAACAGCTACTGCACTAGTGATTACCCGTAACTTTTTACTTGAAAGACGATGAGAAGTTGGAGCAAGATCAGCACCAACCAATCAGCATATACTGCAAGAGCGCGATTACGATGCTGCACTGAAACCTACAAGATGCTTACATCAGAAATAAACAGCGCTCGTGCCGAACAAAGACGGGGTACTGTTCCCTGTGTTTTCCGGTGTAATCATCTGCAGTGGCGCACACTGTTGGTCGTGCCCGGGGCATGAATGATGACCACTGACTGCGTCCTGATGCTTGAGCTTGACTCAATCTCGGCGACGCATTCCGGGGCCCGGGCACCGATCGAGCTCGGCCCTGGGCGCACGACACTGTTGGCCGCTCGCTCTCATGTCCGCTAGACCTACCGTTCGCAGTGCTTGAATGCTTCCATTATTACCACGACCGGACCGAGGGATGGAAGGAGGAGAAGGAGGGATCGATGATCGGTCGACGGTAATCGCTCGCGGTGCGCGCAGCCTGCGCATCTTCCATGACCTAACCTAACTCGTAGGGGTACTCCGTGGTAGCCTTTCCCACCTCCGACGCAGATCGATGCAGCTTCGCGCAAGAAGCGATCGAGCATGGACGGAGCACGTACTGGGTGTGGGTGTGGGTGTGGGTGTGGGTGGGAGTGGAACCGCGGGAGTGGAGGCCAGCGGTGCGCTGCCCTGGGAGCCCGTAACTGGCTTCCACTTGTGAGCAATGCTACACCTACGAAGAAGCTACGTGAAGTTTTACGTAATTGGAAGTGGGGGAGAAGGGGCCCACCCCTCCCTGAAAATCAGGGGGCCGAAGAGATTAGTTGAAGGGAAGTTACGTAGGCTTTCGTAACTTGTTCGTAGGTCTAGAATTATTGTCCACTTGTCGATGGGGATGGTGACTTGGTGAGGCCCCGGCATGTGTGGGCCGAAAATGACACGACTCTTGTGTGGAGTTTGATCCATCGGTCGTCGCCTCCATTCAGTTTATAAATAAAAAAACTGTTGCAAAGCCGCAATCCCTGGCGGTGTGGGTAAGATAATTCTCTGCTGCAGCTGACACGACTAGAACGTGTTTTTTCTAGAATTACAGAACGTGTTGCTTCATCGACATACAGGTTTATTGCATTCTACTAGGATAGTGGTATGGTTGTTTTCGGTAGTGTTCGGTTACCAAAATTGTATGCTAACGTACCTTAGTTTTATATAGAGAAGGCAACACTAGTAAACACTACAACTTGCAGCAGCAACAACAACAATAATAATAACAACAACAAAACACTACAACTAATTCAAGCGTCATAGGAAGATGCCCGACCGAAGACCAACACCGATTGAATTCCATGGGATCCGACGATGACACACCTCCGCACATCTTCCTATGACGCTAAACGCACCATCGGAAAGGTGACAGAATTTGTGGGACATTATTGCTACCAAGGGCAATCGCCGCAGCCACACAACCCAAATCAAGACGCTAAACCTAACAAGAACGAAAACGAGGTCCCTCCCACCGGCCGTGTGTGTGGGGTGTGTGTGTGTGGGGGGGGGG
>CBMN010762987.1:0-13573 GCA_000582825.1 Hordeum pubiflorum
TTTCTATTAATGTGAGTTGAATTAGGAGTTGAAACTTTTTGAGGTTGTACATCAAACATTCATGAGTGTCTACAAAAAAATTGAGAATGTTTAAACATGTACTTAATTTTCAAAAAATTGATCTCATAGATCTCACCTAACGTGAGATCTCACACAAGTCTTCCCCACCTATTAGCTCCCTGAACACACACACACACCCCCCTTGCAGCACCCTGGGCCCACATTGAAGCTAACTCTCAGAGGGAGAGCTTTTCATTCGCTGGTTAACCTACCGCACTAACAATCGCCAGATATTAGTCCAAACTTTACTGATGACAATGTTTCCTATTAACGATCTGCAGTTTCCCGGGAGAACAGATATTAAGGTCGTCAATCTTTCCTTTAGCTCTAATAATCAACATGAAGGGAAAATATGAATGCTAAAACACCCTCCATTCGTAAATATAAATCCTTTTAAAGATTTCAATATGAATTACATACGAAGCAAAACAAATAAATCTATACTCTAAAATATGTTTATATACATCCGTTTGTAGTTTATATACGAACGGAGCGAAAAGACTTATATTTAAGAATAGAGAGAGTGCCAGTCATGGAATTAATCAATAACACTACTAGGAGGCGGAAGCGTGGGTCCATGTACGAAACACTACAACAGATCGTTTTTCAACAAAATCACGCGCCTACGACAAACACCTGATTTTTACAAATGTAGCATGGTATGAATAGTACCCCTAAGGGCTAATATTTGCATTAACTGTGAAACATATAAAAGGTTCAAGGGTTCGCCACAACCGTCACCGCACAATATCCAGTTACATAAGAGACAATACTATGATACAAAACAAATATCTGTCAGCAAGTCAACCGCACATCAACCCATCAGACCATGACAAGCAGCCATACAATTTACAACAAAACTAACTACATTAGTGGCCACCATCAGAGCCGTCGTCCACTGCTTTTCCAGCGCCTCCACCGCATGACTTTGCGACTGACTCAAACAGCTGCTTAATCTCGGGTGCGCAGTGTGTGAAGGCTCGGTTCCAAAAGTTGTAGCGCGGGTTCTAACAGACAGCAATAATGTCGCATTCATTAGTCAACAATGCTGTGCTGGATTTCGCAAAACATGAATAAAAAAGAAAAAGAAATACCTTTATCAGCTCGATGAAGGTGATGAGTAATCCCCAGGGGTGAGGACGATTCACTATCAGCCGTTCTAAGAGAACTCTGGTTACCTGCTCCTGGATATGTTCCTGCAAATTCCGGTTCCAACTCCATTGTTAGTTAGGACAAAGGAAACAAACTAGATTCCTGCTCACTTGCACCAAACAAACCAAAAAACTGAAAAAAATACCTGGGTAGCTTCTGCAAATAGATACAAAATGATGAAGGAGAAGTAGTGTGTGTGGCTATTCGGGTAGCGCAGTTGGTTAGCAATCGCATTCAGAAATAGGTAGCGCCCCTCTGTATCCAAGTTTGTTACAAGGTATCTGAAAAATTCAGTCGCAGTTTCGATCTGAAAAATATCCATTGTACTATGGTTAATCTGCTGTGCTGACGCAGATGCATTTGCCTTGTTCACTTGCAGTTGTTGCACCGCCTGAAATTTTATTTCCAAATAGCAGCTTAGAATATGACATTATAATAAATAAAAGAAACAAAATGACAAACTCACAACAAGCTAATAAAGCAGGAGGGGGAAGATTACTGTTATCCTATATTAGAGGAAAATAAGAAAGCATGTAAGACAAGAGAAGAGGACAATCTCAAGTGTGCGAAAGAAATGTGTGGCGGGTTTTTTTTAGGAAAGAAGAATTGGTCTATGAACAAGTACTCGGAAGTAGCAAGTCCTACTGTAATTCCACCGCATGAGAAGAAAAATATACTCACTTGGATGCCAATGTAGAGAACAAGCGAATTCATCAAAGGCACATTGTAGCGTGTCCCAGCAACATTAGCTTCATTCTGAGGGAGCAGCAACTTTTGCTTCAGATCATTCAAAAAGGATGAGCCTTCTGGTCTCTGCACAATACAAGCAAAGATTCAACAAAGCTTCTAAAATGAAGGTCCCAGACAACACGAGCAATTCAGCATATATAAATGCTATCACCTTAAGATACTCATCGACATCAGTCTTCATGTGCTTTGACTTGAGGGCACCATCGACCTCTGACATGATTCGTGGAGGTACTGCAATTTCAGCTAGCAGATCAATCTGCCACAGAAACAAGAGTCAGATATTGTCTGCAATTAGGAGACTGGAAGGAACTTTTATGTCTCTTTAGATAGACCTTCAAGTTAGGAGTAGATGGGTCTGGAAGTCTCATGTTGCGCGGGAAAGCACTAAGAATGACATTGCGCATTTGAATGCAACTGGAAGGGATCACGTCACAAAAACTGAAGTGATAGTCACACAGAAATTCAGGAAAGTCATGGAGAAGCACAAGAAGCACTCTCATAGTTCCTTTGTACATAAGGTGCACCTAAGTAAAACAAACACAACAGATATTAGAAGTGGCTCATAATTACTTGAACAAGACAAATGCAAAAAGTTATTGGAGAGGGAGGAGGGGGGATTAACTGGTTCTAAAAGGTCGGCAGTTCTCAAATACGGTTCCATGAATTTGAACAGATCAATAAGTAGCCGTTGGAAAAAAGGCCACCCTTTTTGTGAATTGCCTGTCAGCAGTCTTGCCATGAAGGTTCTATGACTCACCAACTCAAGCCAAGCAAAGCTGCAACAGAACAGTGTTAATCAGATAATACCAAAATATTGCCAATACAGATTTCAAACATAGTACAACTCTATAAGTGAACATTTCAGGTTTAGCTGCAGTAAAAAACTAGAAACTCAGGTTTAGCTGCAGTAAAAAACTAGAAACTATCAGACACTATTACAGGATTTGGGTCTGACGACAACAAGCACACAGCAAACAGTAGAAGGAGAAGCAGGCATGTGCAAATAATCCCGACAGGCTGGAGGCTGCACCAAGGGGCAGCAGCAATATCATCTATATATATAGTTACCCTAACCAATCCTAATAGCTCACCAACCTTGCACATAACAGCCGTACAGCAAGTACAGTACAAAGACAATCAAATTGACTTTTTGATGTGGGACTGTGGGTTAACATTACTACATAATCAAATAAACTGGCACTCCGGCAAAGGATTATCTTCCAAGGAATATGCCACCAAGATACTCAGTAATGGCAACCAACTCTGCACCGACATAGGCATACTCCACGGATGGTGTACAAAAGAAAATTTTAACGAAGCAGTTAGAGAAGGAAAATCTTCAAGGATAGAGGGGGCTAGGATATAAAGCACACTGAACTAACAATCTTGTATGGTGCCTAAACTACGATGATTCAGAAACTCAGATGACATAGCATGTAGATATTGACATAGGATGAGTAGATTAATAAGTGAGCCAAAAGTGATGGACAAACCTCAAGCTAGGAATTCTCGAGGGTTGCAGTACATGGAATGCATTTGCAAATGCAGCCAGAACCTGATATATACCAAAAAAGAGAGTTATATTCCTCCTGGTACAATAAATAATAACCTATACATAGTTCCTGGTACAATAAGAATAAACTATACATAGTTAAAAACATGTGTACCTGGAAATTAGCTCCATCATGATGGAGTTCAGAAGTACTAAGGTCATTCAGCCAATTGATAAACAGCCGAAAGTATGGTCGGGGGTTAAATGAAGCTTTCTTCTCTTCAGCGTCTTTCTGAATGACCCTAACTGTCACTGTCAATATCTGGACATGTTGAAAACAATTTAACTTCAGTACATCAAGTAATTTGCATGAAAGATTTTTGGACTTCAACTTCTGAATCCAGAATTTGAATCTACATTATTCAACTAGTATAAGGGGAAAAGGTTATCACTGGTTTCTAGATACAGACCTTGGGAAGCAGGCTGCCTTTATTTGGTCCTATTTCCACTGAACAATTCTGAAGACAAATAATAGAGGAATTAGTATCCAGGATAATAGAGATCATAATCTTCTGTGCATGCCATCAAAAAATTGTGATTTCAACGATCTTTTTGAAGATATACCTTGTGGGCTAGCTATAAGTAAACTTTTTAACACAACAGGAAGTGTGGATAAATTTGCTAAAAGAAACAGTGATAGTAAAGCCCTGTGAGTGATTTGGCCAAATAATCTATACTGAAAAACAACATCCGACAGTATCCAGGGCAAGCAACAATTCAATTGTACTAAAGAAACAGAATGCTAAATAACTCGCAGAATACATACATAAAATAAATCATTATGAACAGCTCAAGTCCATTTCTTGAGGGTATATGCATCAAGTTATAAGACATGTCACTGGAAAAAAAAAAGGAAGAGTACATGATAGGCAAATAAATTGATAGCTGCATTCTGGTCCTATAAAGCCTGTTTATTTTCTGGTTTCATTAGCAGAGACATTATTCATGTGCCAGTTCTTGCTCACAAACATAACGAATTGACAGCTACAAAAAGAATGGACCTTTAAAAATTCCATAAACCATACACAGCAGACTCCAAAGTACTATGGAAGCATGTGTACAAAATATTTTATAGATACCTTTATCACCACAGACACAAGCTTCGAATATGAATCAATGGGGAAATATGATATATGTGATGACTGCTGAGACAATCCACCAGGAGCATTAATTTGCTCAGAGACTAGAGAGTGTGCAACAGCAAGTTCCTGAATGATTCAAAAATTAGCATGGAAGTAAAAAAAAAGGAACAAACACACACAACCCACACACAGAGTATAATCTACGAGTAGAATAATCACCGTGAGAATTCGGAAGGAACGCTCAGTGAATTCGTCTCCCTTCAGCAGGCCAATATGTTGCAACTGCATAACAAAACGACTAAAGGCCGCATCACTAGCATTTGGATGATCACATAGTTGGCACCACTCAGAAAATAGGTGTGCAACCTGTGAATAAACCAACATAATGCATCAAACTTCCTAGCATATACAATTCATTCCGATGCGTAAAAATAAAACTTTAAAATAATATGTTACACTTTTTCCTACACTAAGAATACAATTATGGCAACAAAACCAGATGAGTCAACTTGCATGTCCAAATTATCGAATGTAGAAATAAGGGGGTATCAGAAACACAAATAAGCATCTAAGCATACATATAGCAAAGAAAAATCTTACTGTTATATCCTCAAGGATTCACGTGAATTAAAACAAAGTTATAGTAAATATTGCAGAATTCAGTTTATGCTACTGAACGAGTTCCACCAAAGATACCTGGTCTTGAAAAGCAACAGAATCAACTACAGTGGCGTCGTTAACGCTGTTGTCCTCTTTGTTTGCCCGGTTAGGTAGAACCTACAAATTTGCAAGACTGTTTAGATACAATTGAGTCACCGACTGCATTTAGATACGAGACACATTATGAACAAACGACACTTGATAGTTGAGATCACTTTTAAATGTGACCTAACCTTTTTATCCTTCCCAAAAGCAAAACCAGGAGCATTGTTGGCATTATTCCTTGCAATCTCATTCAACTGTTGCAACAACTCAGGTGAACCTGGCCTCCTTGAAATCTGAAAACCAAATGTATATGGGTGAGCCAGATTTTGACATGTACTGAATCTGATCTCCATTTCGAGTAACTACTTCAATATCTAGCTCTTGGCCACCATTTGTAATTTGTTTGGCAAAAAGAAATATTTTTCGGATAGAAATATTCAATCAGAAAATACAAAAATTGTCCTTGGTTGCCCCAGAGCCTGCTCCTGGGGGCAAGACCGACGGGGCAACAACTGAATATAGAACAGCTCAGAAAATCAGTGCACCTTTGATAGCACATCAACAACATCTTGGAGTTCTGAGATACTAGCAGAGTCCTGCGTAATCAATGTCTGGACAAGTGACATGGCAAATTCTGTTGCAACCTCTGAGAAGCAGAAAAGAAACATTTGGCAACCAAATTAATAGACGAAAATTATACAAGAGGCGGGTATTTGTGAGGACTATGAAACAGAGGAAGTACTATATACTACTCCCTCTTTAAACTAAACAATTCAACGTACTGTTTCTTCCACCGTCAATTAACTTTGCTAAATGAACATTGTACTCCCTGACATCCAGCAAATCAGAACGAATAAGGGCAAAACTGATTTCACTATTAAACTTCTTCTCATCGTCCGAATAGATTACCTGCACACACAAAGTTGACAAGACAATTAAAAAACTTGTGTGTGAAGTCCCCAACCTGAGAACTGTGGAATAAATCACAGCAAACCAAGAGCCCAGTTGATAAACTCTGTTCCAAAGAATTAAATATCAATGAGGTGATCTCTCTCACACGAGGGTTCAAATATGCGGCATAAATCTCTGTGCCAAAGTGCTAATTCCAAAATAGAACTAAGGGTTGTAATTTGTATCGTTAGTACTTTGTTTATTAACTGAATATTGTTGGCCGCCCACTCACTCTTATGCACAACTGCATGATACTAAATTATCTCACAAGACACAAAAAGGTCACACTCATAAAGGGAAGTCTAACATACCAGACATATTGCACACAAATGCAACTATATAAATTAAGGCTCAATGACGGATATATGAGTGACATAGACCTTTGGATCAACAACAACAAACTAAATTGACATAGTACAACAAGATGAATTATGGAAAACCAGGAAAGCGAACAGAGGCAACTAAAACAAAGAGTATATGCCATAAAGAAACATACCCAATTCGTTAGCTCCTTGACAACAAGCTTGCATACATCTCGTATCGCAACTAAGGTTGCTAGAAACCACATGACAGAACCACTATTTGATGTGTTGTCATACAAACTTTTGAAAACCTGAGACCAAAGACACCAAGAAAAAAAAGGTTAGAAGAACAATTAACAGAGTATTATGAAAAATTGCCTTAACAAAATGACCATGATTTACCTTTTGTGCAACAGCTAATGCAGCCTCATCCCGGTTAACACATTTGAGTAAGATATCAGGAACTTCCAGTATAACAGACTGAACAAGAGAATACAATGAAGACAAGTTAGTAAGAATTAGATAAAGTATATGAGCTAATATACTAAACAATGAACCCATGCATGATGTGATTAACTCCACAAAATGTTATAGTGATAGCTCGATGAGCTGTTTGGTTCACAGCAAATATTGCCTAAAAACAGTGGTGTACCACACTCGTTAGTTCCTACACAGGATGATGACATATTCCACAGTATTCACACCTATTGTTTTGGTTCACAACACAAGATTACATGAGCAGCGGCAGAGGCCACACTTTGCCTAAAGTGGAAGCACTAAATTCCTACAAAGTAGAAGTAACGAGGGTTAACTGACCTGGATTTCCACATCTTTACCATCCTTGGCAATCAAGACTTCCAGCTGGAGGGTAACAACAAATCAGTTAAGCAAAACAGAGATATGTGATTATGTAGAAATTTAAAAACTACTGGAGTTGCCTAAATATACATGGAATTGAGAGTTTTAATCAGAAAGTACAGAAGGTCGGAATTTATAGTAAAGTACAGAAGGTCGGAGTTTTAAACAGATCGCTCTGCACCATCACAAAGACATACCAATAATGCGGCACTGACATGTGGGCCTAAGGCCCACTTAACAAGCCCACATGTATGTGATGGTATATCTTCAAAATGGAACTAACGTAAATATTTCTATCTACTGTTAAATAAATGGGTGTTGGAGGTGGCTCATCAATGCGACTAACCTAACAACCATGGCACAGGTGACAAAGAAACACGACTAGGTGTGATGTGGGCAGTCTGTAGGCCAAGCACAAAGTGGAGGCATATACATGCCTAGGATGAACCAGACTAATGAGCCAGTTTATATACTTGTATCCGAAGCAAAGAACAGGGCTGCTTTGGTTAGAAACTAAGATAAATTATCAGATGCATTCAACAAAAACTCCACATGATGATAAGAACATAGAGTTACTGACTCACATGACTAATACATTTTAAACATATAAAGGTCGCTCTTTGGCAGCATTAAGAGACACTAGTTCCTTTTATAAGGTGTTTTCTGTTATTACCCAGACCTGTCTGTGTTATATGTTGGCCTTTGGATCATAGAATATAAATTTAGGTATTCATTCTGATAGAAAGCAGCCATTAAATCATAAAGAATTTTGAATAATAGTTCATGTGTTGCTGATTATCAGTTCACATATCTCTCTCCAAGTTTCATTACCTTTTGTGAAACCTGTTCGTATCTCTCCATAGCATCACCAATGCTCAAAGTATCAGGTAAACCAGATCCTAGATTGTCAGAAATTGTAGCTGGAGGTGGTGTCATAACATTTAAATCCTGGTACATGATTGAAACAGGTTTCAGAAGTCTGTCATATATCATGTATACATGAAGTGAAAGAAGAAATGTTATGTTGGTCGTGACCATTATTCCTCCCGCAGGAAGGTCATCAGATATCAAGGGAGGAGATGTGGATGCATCGCCAATGGCTCCACCAAGCCAGCCAGAAGAGTCGCTGGTCCCAACTTGAGCAGGAGAATCACTACGAGGCACAAGATGTTCATCAATCTAGGGATAGCAGCTCGAGCAAACCACATTCAAAACCAAAAGGTACCAAAGTATGTGTACCTAGAAAGCTGTGCAGCGCCAGGAATCAATTCCTCATACACCAGCTCTGTAGGCTGAGTTAATGTAAGTGGAGCTGTTTGAGCAGACAAGAAAGCACTGGAAGCTTGTGCTAAACTTGGGCTGTAAGCTCGAGGTACACCAAAATTGGTCGAGACAGCAGCTGTACCAGAAGAGCCAGAACCTGCAGCACCAACACTTTGGCCATGGCTCTGCCATACATGAACAAACTCCTGAAATCAACAACGCAAGATGCAGCTAGTCACATGTACAGTACAGAAACATCACGTGCAAATTCCAATTGACAATTTGAAGTCCCGGTGCTACACCTCATACACTCGTTGTTGTGCAGGAGACTCTGCCTTAGTATGGAATACTTCAGGTACAGGGGCAAATGGACCTTGAGCATAAGTAAAAGAGTCATAATATGCAGGACCGGCTGCCTCTCTTTTCTTCCTTTGTTGTGAAAAGGATTGAGTTATTTCACCCTCAATCGAATCAACAGCCTGCAAAATGGCGTACATGTCATGAGGCAGTGAACTTCACCAACTTCGCCATTGTAGCTCATTGTTGGCAAAATGCTAATGGGGGCATGCTAAGGGCGGTCAGAAAAGGAGAAGAGGCAGTTCCACAGTATGAAAGCAAATCATTGGTAGATGTTGGAACTCAAATTGCTGAACTAGACTATAGAAGATGCATCTAGACTTTTAAGAAACAGAAAATAAAAACAGTGTATGTTACTGTCTTGCTGAGTAAGACAAGGGACACGATAGCATGGCAAAGAGCTACCTTGCGTGCCGCTACAGACTCGATACTTGCGCAGCCAAGATCCAAATTGTCGTTGATCAGAATATGCACTACTTGCTCAAGAGTTTCATTGTTGCTAGCAAGGTTTTGAGTAAGGCTTCGGAGATGAGCCAGTAGTGCAACACGAAGTGGTTCCTACACCAGAGAGAAAAGGAAATAATATAATAGGTTGCACAAAAGATTAAAAACAATAAAAACAACCACAAGAAAAAACCACAGAAGAACATTAGTGCTTATAGGGCTTAAAAACAAGCAAGAGGTACCTTGCAAGTAACATGGGCTAGACTTCCAGCTAATGTCCCGACCATCAAACGAGCAGAGCGATTTGCGGCACTGTAATCAGATTCCGTTGCATAATCCTTCAGGAAGTAGATTATCAGTAACATAACAACAATTTCACTATTGACACAAAATTCAGAAAGAATACAAGGAAACCTTCAGAATAATTTCTTTTGTAGTTTTGCTTGCTATTGAGACACTTCTTTCAATGACAGGGAGTATTATCTCTTTGATAGCCTTATCCAAAGCCACACCCATGATTCTATGGAATAACAGGCATTTATCAGCTAGACAGTCAAATCCAAATAGTTACAGATATTTATGTTTAGAAGCATCAAACATACTTGCTGAACTGCAGCTGTGAGCCAAGAGACAGAAGTTTTGAGCTTATTTTGAAGCGTATCTCATCATGTGGAATCAGCGACAAAAGCTGCAAACAACAGATGAGAAATTGCACAATAACATACAACATATCTAGTAACCCAGCAACAGATGGGTGAAAATGGTAGCATGGCAAACCTGAGTTAGAGAGAGTGGCGATGGCGATAGTGATACTAATGGTGTTTGTGAAGATGAGACCTGGGTCAAGGTGTGAGAGGGTACTTGCTCGGGCATCATTAGAGCAATTTTATCATCCTCCACCATACTGTTAGGAGGGAGACGAACAGGAGCAGTGTACTGCATGCATAAAAAATGTGTAAAATATAATAGAACAAGAATGCACCCCCTAACATGATTGAATTGATGACGCATGCCCAAGCCATCCTGACTCACCATAGTTGGAAGGCTCAGGGCACGGGAAGTGCTATTGACCTCAGGCTGCAGGTCTACATGTTTAATTGGGGGGTTGACACCTGAAGAGACTTCTGCAGCCACTGGGGTTTGGGATGAAACAACATCTTTGTTTGAAAAATCTGGGTTTCCCTCAACTTCACGTCCTCGGTCTTTAAGAAGGGAAGTCGGTTTCACATCTTTCATGTCCACACTTAGGTTCTTAAACAGCACCTAAAATCCCACATAATAGGAGTTATACAGTGTAACAATAAAACAAAAGATAGTCAACAGGACAGTCTAACCAAAAAGCTGACAACCTCAATGTCAAATTTTAGATTCATCTTCAGGTTTGGTAGATTATAGATCTCAGAAAGTAGACTAAGAATTCCCATGGTCCACGGATTTGGAGGACGATATGCTATACTTGAATTGCAAGGCTCGAGAATCTGCAGAGCAAGCACTGGTCATGATATCAGGCAGCATGTTTTATACAAATGAGAATGCTGTAAATACACACCTTTGAAGTGAATGGAATTACAGCAATCATAAGTCCTCTCTCATAAGCCTGAAATGATAATTTTGAAAGATTGTCAAGCAGAATTGCTTAATACGACTTGGCAGAATCACCCCACCGATACATTCACGCAGATATAGGTAAAATGCAAGTTTTAGAAAGAAATGAGATCCAAAACAAGTCAGGCATGGCCGAACAGTCTGTAGAAGGGAGGGAACTCAGAAACTGAACTCAGCAAAGAATATTTTGGCAGAAGTATGGAGTCAAAGAAATCTAAAATGCAGAATCTGGTACAAAACAAGTACCTCCACAATGAGAGATTTCGGGTCAATTTCCTTGGCTCTTAATGTCTGGTTCCTTCCAATGGTAAATTTTCCCAACCAACTGCCCAAATTTTTTAGCAAGGAGCGTTCCTCGGAACTAGATTTGATAAGATCTGATCTTAACAAAACCTGCACAAGAAAATCTTAACGTTCAACAAATTTGTTTTATGGTCAAGGCAGAAAGGTAGACAAGTTAGAGTGACCACAACCTTGCAGTTCTCATATGTAGCTTTCAGCATCTCCTTACTCAAGGATCTTGAGTGAAGTTTGTCAAAGAATTTCAGGTACAGATCATGAAAATTTGGCTCGATGCTTGCCCTGCAAAGATGGGCATGCAATCAGTGCTTCAACGTTAGAAAAACTGGTGCAAAAAAGAGAGGAAATGAATGGGTACGGTACCTTTTCATGACCATGTACTGTGCAAACCAAGGATAATATTGTTCCTGAAGCACTTCATTAAATTCTTTCGCCTTGGCTTCCATATTAGAAGTGGATATATTGTTAATCATAAACAAGATCTTGTCGTGAACTTCAGATGGAGGGGTCTAGATGGAGAGGAAAATCAATTAGCCCAACCACATTGTGTATTCTGTGTTCTCCCATGAGAGCACATGCCAAGGAAAACAATAGCAATACGCCAATACCAACCTCAATCGGATTATCTCTTTGCTCCGCTGCTGCTACAAGTGTCTCAATATTTAAAGCATTTCCAAATCCCGTAGTGTAGGAATGTTGCCGGGGCAAAACTATAAAAAAGGACCAGAAAATAATTCATGGAGCGGTAGCATAGAGATTATAGAACAAATAAAATATATTCACCACTCTTCTTGTGAAAATAACAAGTAATCAAGTCACCTGTCGAGGTATTCCGGGGGCGCAGAAAACTAGTGGAATGAGCACTATTTGACATGCTTGTAGAGTGAGCTAATGAAGAAGGTGGAACAGTAGTCTGCAATTGAATATTTTCACAGTAGGTCAAAAAGAGACAGTTACTGGTGGCTAAGTTACACAAATAACAGAAAAGAAAGAAAAGAAGATCAGAAACCAGCACTGCATCCAAGCATCTCACTTTTGGAAAAACAGGCAAGGTAACAGGAAATCATCTAGAAAATCTTTAATACCTCTCCAGATGCCTTAGAGAAGTACCTTTACATTGAAGGCTGAATCAGCAGATGCCGAAGGAACTGAAGGTTGACTAGGTAAAATGCTCTTATTCTGAGAGGTGCCGATGGAGATCTTGGACCTGTCCCCAAGGACACTTGGTTGCCTTTGCTGCAACGGGTAAGGTGCCCTTCCTATCTGAGTTGGAGATGTACCCATTAATTGCCATGATGGTTCAGATGCCTAAAGAAATCCAACCATGTCAATGATGAAAAGGGATTAGGTCACAGTAAAACATATCAAAACAGTAGGAAAGTGGCAGGATCTTATTATCCTAAAATTGCCAAGCAATACATTCCTGGTGGCCAATCCACCTTCAGTTCCATATCAACAGTTGCCCTAGAGATTATTTACCCTCTTCTTGTAAGTTTTTGTGATGAGTTACCTCCATGGCTTCAATAGATGATGACACAGAAACAAGCTGCTCCGTAGAAAGCAAGTTGCCAGTGTTGGGCTCATTTTGACTTGATGAAATTCTGGCAAGTGCTCGCTCAATTGCAGAGACCATTTCAGCATGAGTAGCTCGAAGATGTGAAATCTGCAATATGTGATTGCAGTACTGTGGCCACTCTATTACACGATCCATGAACTGTTCCAATGCTGTCGTACCAAACATAAACATCTGCATCCAAATAACACGATCAGGACTACAGATTGCACAGATCAGTGAACATATGCGGACACCAACATAAAACAGATTTGAGCTACCTTTGAATCAACAGACTTGCGTAAGGCATCAAGAACAGCGCGTAGAGCAATCCCAAGTCCGAGGTGGGCCACAAGTTCATGTTTAATAAGGGATCCTGTTTCAAAAGTTGGAATTGGATTAGACAACAGCACAACTGAGTGGAGCAGATGATGACTTTTGCACCTCAGCTGAACATGTTCCAGGCATAGACTACTAATGGACTACTATAACCTTAATTCAAATCTTGATGTAGCAGAAATGAACTGAGTGTGGAACACTGCGGCTGTGACAAATTGTGCGTACAGGCAACTAAACATGGATCCGTAATGGAATAATGTAGAACTTATGGAGAGATATAGGGAGCAAAAGAAGGACCTGC
>CBMN010762994.1:0-14236 GCA_000582825.1 Hordeum pubiflorum
GCATGGAATATAAACTTAATTAGGAACATGAGGATAAATAATAACATGTATTATTGCCTCTAGGGCATATCACCTACAGTCCACGCCAGCAGGTCCCTTTTTGCTATGCCATAGGTAGGCTTTTCTGCACTAGTGAGGTATTGTGGATGATAACTTTGTGCAACAATGCCACATTAGCTGTATTGTTACTAGATTGCTAGCAGTGCAGCCCCATTTTTCCTAACCTAGAAAGTGTCATCCTGGCCGGGCGTAGCTTTTTGGTTGGTCCATAATAACCTTTCAGGCTGCTTCTTCAAAATCATCACCGATCGCTCAGTCGGTCAGTGATTTCATGTCATCATTGACCAGTCAATTGGCCAGTGACTGATGACCCAGTCATCATTGACCAGGAACCACCGACGGGTCTGAGATGCGTCGGTGATGACTATTTTTGGTCAGTCAGTGCTGAATGTACCTGTGGCAACAAAGTCAAGGTTAAGGTCATCCCGAACCAGATTGTATATTCACATCACCATATTATTGGTTCATGCAAATATTGTAGATGATTAGAGGGTTTGGCCCATGTAGAAACGTTGTAGGCGAAAAGCCGTGTAACAGTAATGATATTGAACTAACAGGTGCACAACAATCGAATAGGAATTGTCCAAATTTTTGTCTGAATGGAAAAAAAATTGAGCAAGCAACAGGTTGATAGGTGTTAGTATGCGTTGCTTATTGCGAGATTGTGGCTAGCCTCGCCCCCGCGCACCCTTACACGAACCAGTGATGCGTCGGTCCAGTCTGGAAGTGTGTTCTTCGTCCTCACATCATGATGATGACACACAATTTTTTATTTTTTATTTTATTTGAAATGAATACATAAAAACTCATAAATTGACTTAAAAAAGTAAAACCTTGAATTTTAAAAAATGTCAACATGGTATAAAAAATAGATAGCGCAATTAAAAAATCTTTGATAGATTTAAGAAATTGTTGACGACAGTGAAACAAATGTTCCCGCGTTTCAGGAAAATGCATGTAATTATTTTAGAAATTTATATATATTGTCAAAATAATCTTTGAGTAGTATAATTATTTTACTATAAAAAAAACGTACGTGACATTTTAAATAGTGTTCCCACATTTAAAATTATGTTTGTGACATACTAAAATGTTTGAAAAATGTCCGTGTAACTTTTGAAAAAATGTTCATTACTATAAAAAATGTTCAACGTATATTTCAAAAAATGTTGACTATGCATTCAATTTTTTTTCAAAACATGCAGTAAAATAAAAATGTACCCTGTATAATTACTAAAACTTCAATGTGTATATAAAAAGATGTTTCATGTTGACATCATGAAAGATTCAACTTATTTTATAAAATAATGAAATGTTGAATTTTAATAATGTTAGAGCAGTATAAAAAAATGTTAATGCAACTAATATTGTTGATAGCGTTCAGAAAGAATGTTCGTGAAAATAAAATTGTTCCTGTGTTTGAAAATACAGTGTGTCATTTTTTCTTAAAAGTCTATACAATGTAAACAATGTTTGAGTTATATGAAATATGTGTCATAACATTTAAAAAATGTACGTGATGTTTTAAAGCAATATTCTCATGATTCAAAATAATGTTTGTCACAATTATACAAATGTTTATACAATGTAGAAAAATGTTCAAGTAGTTTTTAAAAAAATGTTTATGTCCACAAAACATGTTTATTGTGTATTTTGTAAAATTATTGACCATGTATTTGAAAAAGTGTTCAAACATGTATTGCAAGAAATGTAAATTGTGTATTTGTACAATGTTCAACGTGTATCCAAAAAATGTTTCACGTGTACGGTAAGAGCGTATATTGCATGCTGAAATAAAGTAGATATGTGTTGAACAAAAAGAAAGCGATGAAAGTCGATAAAGAAACAAAGGAAAATGAAGAAAACCAATAAAAACCGAAAAACAAAGAAAACCAGTGCAAAACATGATATCCATGAAGGAAGCAAAGAAAATGAGGGAAATTGAGAAAAAACAAAGAAATTCAACGAAATAAAGAAAAGCCAAAAAAATTGTGCAAACTAAGAAAGAAAAAAAAACAGTAAAACCAGGAAAAGAACGAAGAAAACCATTGAAAAGACAAAGAAAAATAAAAAACCAACGAGAACCCTAAAAAACCAAATAAATAAATCGAAAGAGTAAACGAGTCACAACTGCCGATAGAGCGTTATTAGTGTCAAAATCACTAGATAAGGGTTTTCCCTTGCAAATGTCATGCTCACCTCACAAGTGGCGCGTAGCATGTGGGCCATTTGTCGTAACTTGAGAGTTTCTATGTTATTGTGGATTCGTTTATTCAGAACATCTCATCTCTTGAACCGTGCAATCTAACCTCAAACCGCTTTCACTGTTGGATTTCTCGCATCAAGATCTTTGAAATTAGGTCCCATATTAATAGGTTCTATGACCTTTTCCCATGAAAAAAACGCAGCTAGAAGCACAGTATTTGTCCCATGTTTTTCCCTTTTCGAGAAGCACAGTTGTGCTTTTCGCGGAAGCAAATCAGTGTCTCCATAAAACACAAATCTATGCTCTTTATGGAATCATAATTTTTTATTCTCTCTTAAAATATCATGATTTTTTTCTTTCTAAGAAGCACTAAGAAAATATGTGCTTCTCATGGAAGCATTACCTTTTTCCCGTTTCCAAGCAGCACAATTATGGTTCTCGTGGAAGCACGAAAAAAATATGCGCAAAAAAATCATGACCCCCCCTTTTGAGCAGCACACTTGCGGAAGCAAATCTATGCCTCCGCAAGAAGCAAATCTGTGTTTCTTGTGGAAGCACAAAAAAAATATGTAAAAAAATCATTGTTTTTTCCTTTCAAGAATTATAGTTGTTTCCACATTCAAAGCGCGAAAACGCGTGCGAAAAAATAAAAAAATAAAAAATCCAAAGGGAACGCTCAGAGCGCGACACGTGGCGGTGGCTAAAAACGCGCCAAGTGGCAGCGCGTGGGAGTGATCATTGGGAGGCTTCCAAGGCAGTGCTCCCTAATTAGTTTTTTTTAGGGATAGTGCTCCCTAATTAGTTGCTTTCATATCTCCCGCGGCGGGTTTATGGACCTGATTGGTCTATGTTTATTGGGCTCGGTTTAGCCCAGCCCGTGATATGAAAAGAAAAGGCCCTAAAGTAATTACTCCAGCCCAAGAGTCAGTATCCCTAAAAAAAAGCCCAAGCATCAGTACGTGAGCGCGAGCTCCCCTCTGCCGTCTCCAAACTCTCCACCACCCAAACCAAATCCTCGCCAATGGCGCCACTACTCTTCCCAACCCACACGGCCGCGCAAACCTTCGCGCCGAGCCCGCGCGGCAACCGCCGCCTCGCTCCCGCCGCGTCCCACGCCGTCAGCTTCCTTCGCGCCCTCTTCCCGGCCCGCCCGCCGCCGGCCAAGGCCGAGCTCCTCCGCCTCATCGCCGACCAGGGCCGCGGCCTCGAAACCCAATCCGACCCCTCCCGCCTCGCGGACATCGTCTCCTGCATAGACGCCCTCGCTGCCTCCGCCCCAGGCGCCGACACCGTATCGGACGCCGCCAAGCTCTCCGGCACCTGGCGCCTGCTCTGGACGACCGAGCAGGAGCAGCTCTTCATCGTGCGCAACGCCCCCACCTTCCGCACCGCCGCCGGCGACGTGCTCCAGGTCATCGACGTTCCAGGTGGGAGCCTCAACAACGTCATCACCTTCCCGCCCTCTGGCGCGTTCGTCGTTAACGGCAGCATCGAGATCCAACCACCCCAGCGAGTAAATTTTCGGTAGGACCTGCATTTCTCTTTGCTTATATATCAACTGCATTTCTTATTTCATCAACTTCTTCTGAATTGAAGGCGTGAATGGTGCTATGTCGACGTTTTGTTTTGCAGGTTTACACGTGCTATGCTGAAGGGGGGCAATTGGGAGGTTCCCTTTCCGCCATTTGGGAAAGGATGGTGAGTGCACAAGAGCTTGTTTACCTCACATTATTAGCTTTACAAAACCACATACAAAAAGGAAAAACAGGTGTAAGCATAGAGACTTGGTGATTCAGTTTAATTACTCTCTTCAGATCAGAAGATTTAAATTGTGTTTCACTGAAAGAAATTGTGAGGAAATAATAATAATGAAGAATTGATGACACCATTTACGAATCTGGTGGTGAGAAAGGCTCCCGAATCCTTGATCATTTTCCCAATCTCCTCTTATTTCTACATAAGGACCTAACTGAATCTGGAAGTCAGAAATTGCGTTACCCAATCTCCCAAGAAGAAAAGAAACAATCCTCCTTTTTACGGATCAACCACGGCAGATCTTTTATTGCCAAAGATTTCAAGAGGCTTGGCAAGGAGGTTTACACCAAACACGGAAGAAAGTTCACAACAGGTTGGTGTGAGGATGAGATAAACATGTTAGACTTGGAAGCTATTCATTAGGCACGGAGACATAGAATCTCTATGATATTTCAATCCACTCTGATTCTTACTCATACAAATTTTTCCGTAAGAACAGGAGGGGAAGAATCTTGGCATGGAAGGCCAAATGCTTTATCGGGAAAATGTTTAGCGGTCTCACATGGTATTTCCATGTTGCTGGACAAATCAACTAACTTGAGAAATGGAGATTGCTAGACATTACTGGATTTGGTTGACCCGAATCCAAGTCTGCTACATTGCCTATATTTATATATCCATGCAATTTTACAAATATAACTCGATTTATTCATCTAAATGAGACGGGTATCTGAGTAAGATATGGGAGGATTCAAGATAATAATTTCAGACTAGAAGCTAGATGTGTAAGATAAACGGTTATCATGCCCTTCTTACCTTGTCTACATATTGTTACTTTGTTAGGACATAGGACATGGGAGAAAAGCTTAATCAAGGTTAAGTTGGTTCTCTTCAGTCAGTGAGCTAGAAAATGTCAAGTTTAATGTGGTCCCTTGGGTCCTTTTATTTATTTGAGCACCAGGTATTCTCAATACACATGTTAAATTGCTAATGAAGACCAAAAGGCTAAATACTTATGTAATTTTAAACTGGCCTTGATCCTTGTTCCTTCTACATATTACTGTTGTCGATGTCAAACAGAATCTCTGCTAAGCTGGAAAAGTGAAATTTCTTCGTTGGATCTCCAACATTTATTACAATTTATCAGATCTCTTTCGCTTTCCTGCAATGACATTTTCCATTATCTTCATTTTCAGGTTTGATACTGTCTATTTGGACGATGAAATCCGTGTAGCGAAGGACATAAGGGGGGACTATTTAGTTGTTGAGCGTGCTCCATATTCTTGGAACGGATAGTTGCAAAAAATTTGGTGGGTGCTCATCCACTTACACTTCATATTATGTGCGTAGAGACAAAAGATTTGCAGGATGTCTTAATTTCCGAGCAAGTCTTTATCATTTAATAGGCCCTTCCTTTTACTATACGACTAGCTGAATTGCTCGTGCAGGTATGCAGCTAGATACTACAATAGGTATGTATATGTTTGAAAATAGAGCTGTAGTTTCTTATGGTCGGAAATCAAGATGTAAATCTTATACAGCTTCAGCACTTTAAAGATATACTCCCTCCGTCTCAAAATAAGTGTCGTGGTTTTAGTTCAAAATATTTCAAATTTGAACTAAACCCACGACACTTATTTTGGGACGGAGGGAGTATATGATATAATGTGTTATTATAATTGGACCCACTAATGTAAGCAGTGCAGATCCTCCTCTTTTATGAGAATTGTTTTCCAGCATTTCAGAGTGAATCTGGATTTAGCAATGTTACCAATATGACCGGTATCATGCTCTCTAAGGTTTTCCTTTTGACAAAATAGCTACGGCGTATTGCTAAAGATGGTTGAATAAACTTCAACCACAAAAATATACAAAGGTCTAGTGGTCGGGGTTTGGAAAATGCATGGTAAGTTCAATTCATTTCGTACATGCAATATTCTTCTTTGAAAAAATTGGTTAAGACTTTAAGATCAGTAATATTGTGCAAATTCATTTGTTTTACTATATAAAAGAATAACAGCAGGCTCCAAGCATATGCTGGTTATGCCCATCAGGTTGTAAAATGCCTCAATTACAGTATGAAATGCTTCAGGAACTGTCGACTTGTTAAGCTTGGTATATAATTGACATGGCCATGATAGTATAATTACCAAATTGCAGCTATTTTGTTAGTATAATTGTGCATGTCTGTTTCAGGTTTTGTAGAAGTGGGTAAAGCATATCTTGTGGAAGAGGTTTGTGCATTTGATGCCTGCCCTCATTTGAGTCAGGTCAATGAATACCTCTGTTCACAATACATAAGTGATATGGGCGGCCTTTTCAGCCTGCCCTCATTTGAGTCAGGTCAATGAATACCTCCGTTCACAAACGTGTTGCCTTCGTGTGGCCTCTTCAACGGTGTTCGTGGCTTCACCACGAGCGATATGGGTGGACCTCCTCGTGTTCATCTATATAAAATATTTTTTCAGTCCAATAGAATGATGCATAAGTGATTCTATGGTAACCACAAAGTCAAACTCCTATAAAAACAACAATGAATCCAAACCAAAATCAAAATTTGGATCAAAACTAAGCATACCCTAATCATGGCAATGGTAAGCACATATAGCATGGATTCATGAAAAAATAAGTTAGGGATCAGAGGAGAAACATACCGTAGAACTATCATGTGGAAGGATTCAACTTGAAAACGAGTGAGTAGAGAGATCCGGTAGAATTTTGTTAGGGTTTGGAGATGTTTGGGGGGAAGAAGAAGAAGAAAGAAAATAATTGGGGGTGATTACTACTATGTCCGCTGATATGGCGTCGCCAACATGTGGTGCGAGCGCCGGTAAGAGCGCTTGCACTCGTATCATTAAAGATGTTGTCGTGCGTTCTGGTAGGCCACTGTAATCCTCACCTACCTGGTACAAGAGTTTCCGCTCGTAGGAGACGCTGTCCTGATCTTTTGGAGTTTCTGCTTCTCTGGTCGTAGACACGGTATGAGCGCTGGTACGATCGCTTCCGGTCATACCTGACGCCGTCTTAGCCTCTGGAAGTTTCTGTTTTTGGCATCTAGGGGCAGTACGACTGCGGCGCTCGTACCACACCACATCGAACTTTCGGTTTGCTTCTGTTGGATTTGTTGGCTCTCCATGCGGTTGGTACGACCGTTTGGTACGACCGTGGTCGTACTGGATGCCGACTATGCTTTCATTTCTTCTGAATCTCTTTTTCTTTGAGAATTTCTGCGTGATTAGCTCCAACATAGCAACATAAAATATATTTATTGGCCTTATTAGCACATTTTTTATCATTTTTTCCTCCACAATATAAAACTTCACCACTCTTTATTGAAACAAAAATAAAAACTTACTCTCATCTACCTTATTTGTGTGGGTTGTCTCCCACGAAGTGCTTTGTTTTTGGCAGGATAGCTCGACCGTAGTGACGATTACTTGGGTAGCAAAATGTCAATCCCATAGCTTCTGCAATTAACGACTATACATTCTCTGGTTTATGTCTTCAAGTTCTTCCTCTTGGGAAAATGTCTAACAAAAGTATCCTTTGATGGAAGATCAAATCTCACATTTCCTTCCAAAACATCAACTGTGGCTTTTATAGTTCTAAGGAATGGCCTATCGAGAATAGTAGGTGCAATGGGATCTTCAGGCATATCAACTATAAAAAGATCAATCACAACAGCGCAGTCATTAATTTGAATGATCACACCATGCTTAATACCTACTACTTGTGTAATGATAGAATTGGTCATATTCAAATTGATTTCATTATTAACAAAAGGACCAAGATTGAGACTATCATATATGGACTTAAGGATAGTGGAAACACTAGCACCACAATCACACAAAGCATTGAACTTATTCAAACCAATCTCAATTTCGGTAGTAGGTTCAAAGATATCCTCTTGTTTAGCGGGTAGCTTACCATATAGCTTCTCTCATTCACCATCCAACTCACGTAACTTAATTGCTACTTTATCAACAAAACGATTATACACTTCGTCATTTGATACTTCAGGCAGTGGGTGCTTCATTGTATATGTACAACTAGGGGTTTGGACTATGGACTTTTACAGACTCTAGGTCGAAGGCATCATTACTAGCGATTGGCTTTAAAACCCACATGTGTGGAGTAGATGAGTGTTAGAAAGTGCCCAACAACAATGTTGTTTCCGACAACACTCTTTAGTGAAGTCTTATTTTCACATATATTTGTGGTCCTTCCCTTTTCCAAGTGGGCTCGAGCAAAGGTGGACAAGATTATGTGTGGCTTTGTGTGGAGCGGAGGTGATAACAATGCCACCGGAGATGGGTACTCCAACTTTTTTTAGAAGCTTGCAACTTTATTTAAAACTCCAAAATGTCAAGTACATGAATGAAATCAGGGGTGTCATTTAACTAGGTGGAGATCGTAGAGTGGGCTAGTTTGCGGGTGACCCTCCTGGCGGTACTCGCGGATCGTCCGGACACCAAATCCCGGCGTCTTGCACCGTAGGGTTTGTTCTTTGTTGGATCGGCACATCATATCATGTGCAGGCATCCGACTATTGCATTGACCAACCCGCTCTGGCAAGGCCCTTACCCTTGAAGATCAAAAAAAATGTGTGCCAATTGCTTAGGGATTGCCTCCCATCTGGGGCAGAGGCACATCCCTGGGAACTGGTTGTGTCCTTTGTATGGTGTTCTGAAAACGGGGACCCACATCCTCTTCACTTGCACGATGACTAGAGTTCTTTGGAGTTTTGTCCGTGAGGCCCTAGTGCCGGACTGGGAGGCCCCGGATCTGGTCGGGTTCCTTCAGACTTGTGCCAACTAGTTTGGAAGGAGCTAACGCCTCTTCTGGATGGTGTTTGCAGCGCTAGCATGGACTTTGTGGATAACGTGCAATAAGATGGTGATTGAGCATGTCTTTCTTAGGAGGGCCTCCGACACAATCTTCAAATTCCTTGCATTTTTGCTGCACTGGCACACACTATCTAGACAAATCGATTGCGATCGGCTGAGTCGTATGATCGAGGTGATGCATGACGTCGCTTGCCGACTTGCCTCGCCACAGGCACCCTGAGGCTTTAGGCACTTGGTCGTCTTTTCCCCAATTTCTTGTATGTTTTTCTTGGGCATGTTTGTGTTGTTGTGATTTTGCCCTAGCGGCCTATTCTATTTTACTGCACTTGAACTGGTTTTATGGACGTGATGTTTTCTTTATCTATAAAGCGGGCGAAAGCCTATTTCAAGAAGTGGACAAGATTATGTGTGGCTTTGTGTGGAGTGGAGATGATATCAGGATCGCCGGAGAGGGGTACTCCAACCATTATTTAGAAGCTTGCCACTTCATTTAAAACTCCAAAATGTGAGGTACATGCATGAAATCAGGGGTGGCCTTTAACCAAACAAGTCTACCATAGCCTAAAGTTACTGATGTGGCTAATCTATGAGCATCGACATTTGACTCTCTTCCTTCGTGCATGATGTCCGCCGCTTCAAAAGTCCTTTGTCTCAACTGAATATCTCGTATAATCATGGAAGATGGTATGCTATAGCACGCCTTCTGGGAGATGTTTTGCGGCCCCAAGGTCCTTAGGGGGCTTTGCCTTGCAATCCCATATCGGTATGGGCCACATGACCCAATTTACCAGCACTATCTCAGGACACCGTAGACTCGAGAACGTTACTCCCATCTACGAAGATTTCCCATTCCCCTCGATGGTCTAGTAGTTGGTGTTATCCTAGGTGGATGACCACCTTCCTCTGGGTTTAGTGCGACCACCTACGCCTCGATTGATGCATGGTGAGATGGGGTACGGTTCTGAGGGACATCGATAACAATCGAAAGAGATGCTGCAACATATTCCTTGTCTATATTATGTTGAATGCCTTGACCGAAACTTATCGTTGCTGTTAAACGTGTATATAAGGTGTATCTATAAACCGTATAGGAATAGGACTTGTTTGCGTGTGTGTCTGTTATAATCAGGGCAAGTTGTTGAGATGTGATCTAGATCGTATCTATCTATCTTGGAGATCAATCCACGATCGGCCCTTCCTGTAAACTTGCGGCCTTTGTGCCTTTATTAACACGCACGCGTCCCTGCTAAAAGCATACGCTTCTGCCTCTCCTTTCTCACATGGTATACAGATCTAGTCTCTTCCAACACATCTAGATTATGTCCTCCTCCTCCTCCTCCCTCGTCGCCATGGCCGCCCTCTCTCTCGCATCACTTGGCCACACTATCACGAAGAAGCTCACTCGTGAGAACTTTCTCATATGGAAGGCCCAAGTTCTTCCTCATATCCGGGCGGTAGGGATGATGGGGTACATTGATGGCTCGATCGCGGAGCCACCTGCTATCCTTATCTCCAAGAAGGAAGTCACTGGGAAGAAACAGGTCACCTCCACGCCGAACCCTGAACACACTATTTGGGTGACTCGGGACCAATAGGTGCTGACGTTTCTGCTTGCTTCCCTCTCACGCAAAGTCCTGCTGCAATTTTCAACCTTCAGACCACCGCTAACATCTGGCAAGCACTGCTCTAGAGCTTTTCTTCACAATCCAAGGCGCGAACTATTCAACTACGCTCCACGCTCGGGAACACACACAAGGGCGATCTCTCGGCGGCCTCCTACTTCACCAAGATGAAGGGAATCGCTGATGAACTCGCTGCCTGAGGGAAGCCACTCGAGGAAGACGACATCGTCTCCCACATCCTCCAAGGCCTGCTGCTTGAACCTGACTACAATGGGTTTGTGTCTGCCATCTACACCCGCCCCAAAACCGATCAACAGATTGGGCTTAGTGAGCTCTTCTCGCTGCTCCTCGCAGCGAAGGCTTGCATCGCCTTGCAACAAGTGGCCTTCTCCAACCACTCTGCCAACCTCGTGTCTCGTGGCCGTGGCAACTACAACCGGGGTGGCTACAACAACAATCAGGGAGGTGGCTCCCACTACCACGACAACTCTGGTGGTGGTGGTTCTGGTGGTGCGCCGCGCCCGGGTGGTGGTGATCGTGGTGACCGCGAACGCTGCCAGATCTGCAAGGAAGAAGGCCATGATGCATGGTGCTGCAAGAAAAGGTATGATTGTGGCTACAATAATAATGTTCGTCACCCAGCCGATGGTGGTGGTGGCAACGGCGGCAATATCCGAACTGGGGGCAATGGCAGCGGTGATGGCAATCACCATTCTGCCAACGCAGCCCATGCATATGGTGTGGATACCAATTGTTATCTTGACACTAGTGTGACGGACCACATGACTGGCGAGTTGGTGAAACTTGCGGTTCACGATCGCTACACCGGCACCGAGCAAATCCACACTACAAACGGTCAAGGTATGGAAATTGCGCACGTTGGTCATTCGGTTCTCTCTCCTCCTTCTGGTTCCTTGAGCTTAAATAATATTCTCCATGCTCCTAGTGTTGCCCAAAGTCTTCTTTCGGCCTATCAACTTATGAAATATAATCATGTACTTCTTGAGCTTCACCCTGAAATCATTTTTGTCAAGGATCAGGCTACCCGGAGAACAATTCTTCAAAACAGGAGTAAGATGGGGTTGTCTCTCGTGACCGGTCGGCAGAGTGCTCCTCAACGTCAAGTGCTTGGTGCAATCAAACCATCCACCTCCTGATGGCACAAACTCTTAGGGCATCCCTCCCTTCCGGTAGTTCAGAAAATTCTTCGTGATTTCGGTCTTCCAGTGTCAAATAAACAAGATCATCTTCTAGTTTGTGATGCTTGTCAGATGGCTAAGAGTCATCAACTTCCATATTCTCGATCCACTAGTGAGTCAAAAGCTCCTTTAGAGCTTATTTTTTGGATGTTTGGGGTCCTGGACCCGTTTCTATAGGCAGACAAAAATATTATATGAGTTTTATTGATGATTTTAGTAATTTCAGTTGGATCTACTTGCTTCAAGACAAATCGATGTGTTTCAGAAATTCCATATTTGTCAACAACATGTTGAACGCCGATTTGATCACAAGATTATTGCCATGCAAATGGATTGGGGTGGTGAATATCAAAAGCTAAACTCCTTTTTTGAGCACATTGGCATCACTCATCATGTTTCATGCCCTCATGCTCACCAACAAAATGGATCCGCTGAACGCAAACATAGACATATAGTGGAAGTTGGTCTTTCGCTTCTTGCTCATGCCTACATGCCTTTGAAATTTTAGGACGAGGCATTCCTCACCGCGGCTTATCTCATTAATCGTGTTCCTAGTCGTGTGATCAAGAATCAAACACCTCTAGAACGACTCTTCGGCATCAAACAAAACTACGCTTTTCTTCGTATCTTTGGGTTGCGCCATTTGGCGAAATTTGCGTCCCTTCAACAAGCACAAGCTCGAATTCCGCTCTAAACAGTGTGTCTTTTGGGGATATAGTAGCCTTCACGAAGGATACAAGTGTTTGGATGTTTCCTCCGGGTGTGTGTATATTTCTAGAGATGTGGTCTTTGATGAACATGTCTTTCCTTTTGCCAATCTTCACCCCAATGCCGACGCCCAACTTCGCAAAGAAGTTCTTCTCCTTCCACCACATCTCCTTCCATTGCCCAATTTGGCTCATGGGGGAGGTGTACAACCGGATGGTCACGTATCAATGTCCAATAATACCTCGGATCATAATTTTATTGAAAGTTTGCAGGACATAGGAGGAGAAAATAGTGAAGAAGTTGGCGAAAGTTCTTATGATTTTATGCATAATTCAGCCACATAGGATCATAGGGGCATATCCCCTCTGGATCAGCAGGCGTAGGGGTAGCAGGCAAATCTACCCCGGGATCATCGCATGCGGCAGGTGAATCCACCCTAGGATTAGCGCACGCGTCAGGGGCGCCTTTGGCGAGGTCTCCTGGTCGAGTCACACCCGCAGGGTTGGCTGGCGGGCCCCCCCACACGCTCCTCCAGTCGGGCGACTCTTGCGGCTGAGTGCGGCCCACGTAGCCCGGCTAGAGCGGCGCCTCTTGGCGCCCACGCACCATTTCCTTACCCACCCAATTGTGACTCGCCGTGTGGCACGGCCTGGGAGGACGCGGCTTCCACGTCGCAGGATTTGCTGCAGCCCGCTGGCACCGCATCTTCTGTGTCAGATGGATCTGTTGCGTCCTAGTCTTCAAATCAGCTTCACCAACACCTTCCTCGACCGGCTCCACCACCCCCTATTTGTGCTCAGACCATATCACAAGGAGGTATGGCTAAACCCAAAGAATATAAAGATGGTTGTGTTCATAGGGGCTCTTTTTGTGCCACAGGTGAACCGAAAAAGTTGAGTGAGGCACTAGGACATCCTCGGTGGAAGCAGACCTTGGATGAAGAGTATGCAACCTTGATGGAAAACAAAACAAGGCATGTTACCCTGGCCAAGGGTCGGAATGTGATTGACTGCAAATGGGTATATAAGGTAAAATGCAAATCTGATGGCACTATTGACATGTACAAGGCATGTCTAGTGGCAAAAGGGTTCAAACAGCGGTATGGACTTGACTAAGAGGACACATTTAGTCCTCTGGTCAAAGCTACCACCATTAGGTTTATTCTCTAAGTTGTAGTCTCTCGAACCCTTTTGTAGAAAAAGCCTCTGCCTCTGGGGAAGTGCTCAAATCAACTCCAATTTACTGGTGTATGCGACAACAAGATGTGAAGAACACGTTCTTGCATGCTATTCTAGAAGAGGATGTGTTTATGACGCGGCCTCCTGGGTATGCAATTGCAGACTCACCGCAATACATTTGCAAACTTGATAAATCGCTCTATGGTCTAAAACAGGCACCTAGAGCTTGGTACTCACAATTGTCCTCCAAGCTTTAGTCTCTTGGTTTTGTTCCATCTAAATCTTGAAAGTGCGTTATATCGACTAGAGGGGGTGCATAGGCGATTTTTACAAATTCGTCACCGAGGAATTACTACTTGAGGAATTTGCTAGGTGACGAAATATAAGCAGCGGAATAAATACTCAAGTGCATGCATAACATGGCAGTAGCATAATCATCATGATGAAATGAAACTTACACAGAGCACAAGTAGTGTGAAAACAGGATAAGCAGGCGAAAGACAAGGTGACTGAAGAATTTGAGTTGAGGAAATTGAGAAAGTCTTTAGTCAAAGTCTTCAAACAGTAACGATCAATTTCATCAGCAAGTTAACAAGGAAATGAAAGGGTTGGGGAAATAGAACCAGGGGCTCGGTGAATACAATGATTTGATGACCCAGTT
>CBMN010762995.1:0-11282 GCA_000582825.1 Hordeum pubiflorum
CCCCCCACACACACACACACATACACACACACTCTAGTCGATATAACGCATTTTCACCGCGCACTATCCAGAAACCACGTCCGCTGGCCCACATGCCATCCTGTGGCGATCCGCAGATGACCTCAGCGCTGGCCTGGTTAGCCACACATAAAGTTGAAGATGATTCCTATGATGAATTTCGCATGCAATTCTAAAGAGTTGCCTTTTTTTGTGGTGTTCAATTCTCTTGGAAATCTCCTTTTGTTCTCACCTAATAAAAGTTTCACGTTTCCTCATGGTATAGTCAAAACCGAACCGAATAGACCCAAGTTTCCAGGCACTCACTCCCATCTATCTCCTACGGTAACCTAAGAGCTTGTCCTTCGAGATTTGACTACATAGCAAGGGTGAAAGTGGTTAGTATAATTTTGAACGAAACCGCTTTCGATTCGTTCATACAAGATACAGTAAGAGAATTTTGACATCTGAATATAATCCAAACCAAATCCGAATTCGAGTCCGACGATATAGTATTACTAATATATGACCAAGATAATTTGTTTTCTCTGGTAGAATAATTATACCTTTTAAATCTCGATATCCAATTTATGGATAAAGTTTTAAGTAGCAAAGGTGACGAAAATGCTGTTTGGAGGACGAGCTACATGGAGCTCGCTATCTCCTGCGTCGCCTTTATGGTGATCTGTTCCAGCCGCGTATTCTTTGCATGTATTCCATCCCCAGCTATTTACACGTGACCGTATTCTATCCATTTATGCACAGTGATATCACATGTCAATCTGGTCGCCTTGCCATCTGAGGACCACGTGCCATCAGCATGCCCTTTTATGTTCCATAGTGGGGTCGGGGCAATCGAACATGGCCTTGACTTGGTCATGACGTGCCTCTTCGAAATCTTTTAGTAGTTTGGGTTGAGCGTTGTGATTTCTTGCCCAAGTTGTTTTGCCGAAATTGTGAGACGTCAAGGAACGACAGATTAACAGATACAATTATCTCTATGGTTTGGCAAATTATTTCGCACATGCGTCATTGGCAAATAGGAGGACCAACGGAGAGTGAGGGCTTTTTGAGGGCTTCGAAATCTTTTTGTATACGCTCTCACGCATGTGTATTCTGTATGTGCAAAAAATCATAACCAAATACTTTTACACATGGTGTACAGAAAAAAAAAACATATTTTCTAAAACGGGCCGATATTAGTAGTTGTTGGGCCAGAATTTTGTGTTTTTGTACAGCCTAAAAATCACAAAATATTCAAATGATATTTTCACACGTTCATGTGGAAATCATATAAGTTACCGTCGAATTTTTTTGAATCTTTGAAATATGTTTTTTTTTTAAATACCGAGCTCCTTGTAGCTCGAGCTCCATTGGCATTTTCCGTACCAATGGAATACTTGACAACAAAAACACAGCTGATCAAAAACAGCTTTTGCCTTTCATCAAATAGCATCATGGTACGTGGTATGTATTATAGAATACGAACAAGTTCAGCATTTTTCTGATTCACAATTCTACTACATGATGTTCAATGCGACAAATAATAGTCTCGACATTATTCAGGAACTAACCATGAACTTCAAATGGACATTCTACATTTTGACCGCATGGGCATGGATTTTTTTAAAGGATGTTAAAAGCACCGGCCTCTGCATCCATCGATGCATACAATCATTTTTATTTATTATTCAACAAGGTCTGACAGGTACATACATCAAGCCACCTGAAGCCATCACTCACACCTATAAACTCGTTAATATGAAATGCTCTCATTTTCCATATCTAAAATCAGTGCCGTCGTCGATCCATCCACATAACGTATCAGAACCTAGCTAGCATGGATAAGCTTTACAAAGCACGAAGACAAAACATGGAGATATCTGGCAGAAGATTACCGTGAATCGCACTCCTCGAAGAATAATTTTATCCCATCCTCATGTTTATAATGGATTTTCCTAGAGCTGGTATTGGTTAGTTTCTTTTTGTTGGTAGCCGAAAGGCGTTTGTAAATACACTTTTAATTTAATATACCGTAAAAGTATTGTTCTACGGTTCTTGGTTCAAAAAAGGAATTCATCCCATCCATCGCGAAAGTGCTTTTGTCTACTGCTCTAGAGGAAGCGGATGGATATATTTTTGACAAAAGAAACTGTTTGTGGTAGGTGATTTTATTTTTAAAACAGGAGATGGACAGTCTAACGAGGCAAAGCTATGGACCGCCCTACAGAAAATGTAATTAGTTATCTTTTCTGTTACCATAAACTGTTAATGGTTCTCTATCACACCATCAGCCCACTGATGTCATTTAATGCCCCACCAGCCAGGCCCTGACGCCACATGGGGCAAATTCAAATCAGCCCAGGAGGCGCATCATGTCCCTGCAAAATCCGCCGTGGCCAAGGCCCCTGTACTAATCAGGCACAGCAGCTCACAGCACCTGTGTATTCCTCCATTAGAGCCCGCGTATTAAACCTGGAAAAACATGCCGCACACATCACAGCAATAGAACGCCCGGACCAGATTAAGAGACCCATGGAGCTCGTCCTCCAAAATGCCTCACTCCAAAGGTGAATACTATCTTTGCTACTGAGATGGGACATATTATTCTTAACGATTTATTTTGCTTACTTTAGTTCTTTCTAGTGTATTTTTGTGGGTAACTTTCTAGTGTTTTACGTGTGCCTAAAGTATGTATAGTTTTAGTTCATATTATTTATATATTCCTCGTATATGCATGTGGTATGACCGTTTATTATCCAACTTAAATCCATTATTACTGTACCATGTCTGAATCCACCATAATTCGGTATTCGAATCCGCATAATCTCGTATTCAAATCCGTACTCGTCTAGGTTCCGAAAACAAAAAAAAAAGTATGGAATAAGATACGGTATCAGAATTATCTGACCGAATACAATCCAATTTCACCCCTGCTACACAGCGATCGACAACAAGACATCAACACGGCCGAGCGCCCGTACCAAGTCGTGCAACAGCCTCCAAATGATCACGAAAGATAGTGTCTTCAGCAACAGTGCTAAACGTTTCAGTAACGGTGAACACATCACATGGACAGAGGGAACAAGATTGTCAGCTCTTTTCAATGCCTCTCTACCCAAGCTTTTTACCACAGGCCAACCGCAGTTTTACTCTCCACGCAGATACATGTAGGCTACAGCAACTTATAACCGGTTTAGTTCTTTTCTTTTAAGACAAATGACTTGTTTAGCTGCCGAGCCACTTCTCACGTTTTCATACACAGGAGACAGGACCCAGTGAAGCCGGGAGATACTAGACCAAGTTGTGTAATATATTTGGTTGCCTACAAAACCCCAGAGTTTCTTTTTTTTCTGAGATCAACCTCCAAGAGCTCTTTTTTTTAGAAGATCCAGAACTTCTTTTTTAAAATAATTTAGGTTGCTTATCACATATGTCATGTGGTAGATCCAGAGCTCCTAGTCAGCTCTCTCTGCCCCGGGTAGCAAGCCGGCGCCCACTCGCCCCTCTTGTGGGCCGGCCCAGCTACACGAGCAAGCAGCTCGTTCTCAAAAATGCACGCCCCTGGCCGCTCTATGTGATTGACCTGGTTGACCGTCAACCGTCGACCACTTGACCGGGTGACCTTTGACCGTTTACCGTTTTTTTTTTAAACATGGGTTTGTTTATTTTTCGAAATTGAAACGAATTCACGGAGCCAAAAAAGTCCATGAATTCGAAAAAGTTATCATGACATGAAAAAGTTCATGAGTTTGAAAAAAGATGACCAATTTGAAAGATGTCCACGGATTGCGAAAAAGGTTCACGTATTTGAGAAAAAAATCATATATTTTAAAAATGTTTGTGGTTTTGAGAAATGTTCATGGATCTGAAAAGGTTTGGAAATTTGAAAAATCTTCATCGATTCAAAAAATGATCGCGGATTTAAAAAATGTTGATGAAATTAAAAAAGTCATGATTTTAAAAAATGTTCATGAATTGAAAAAATCATGAGTTCAAAAAATGTTCATGAATTTGAAAAAAATATTCATAAATTTAAGAATAAAATAAAAGGAAAAGAAAATCGAAGAGGAGTCCAATATGGAACTCGCTTCAAACCCAACCGCCAGAGTGGAAGGGAAGTTTCAACTTCTTTCTCCTCGCATCCCGCGACGAATTTGAAGCAGACCGGCCTCCCACGACGGGCACCGGGTCATTAATGCCACGCCATCGGATTCTTGTGGCCAACCTAATGGGTGGCGGCCAGTAGGAGTTGTGTGAGTAGTCGGGAGCCATGTGAGAAGGTCACGACATCGTTTCTCACTGGGAGACTCGCCCTTTGACCGCCTACTGCCTCCTTGATGGCGCCCCCCGACGGCCTATAAATGGACGCCGCCCACCCCACTCTCACTTCAATACTTTCTTTGGCGCCTCCCATTCCCGACTCCCCCGCCTCCAATCTGCCACCTCGTATTCAATGGCGCGCCCGGAGGAGCTTTTGCTCGTCTTCAGTTTGAGGGATGAAGAGGAGAAGCAGCCTGCGGAGGCACATTTTCAAGCCATTCAAGCCAACATTGACACATTCTACACAGGTCGTGGTGGTGGCAACAGGGTTGGCCATGGCGTTGGAGGTGGCCATGGCGATGAGTGTGGTCGTGGTCATTGGCGTGTGGTAACTAATTTAACTAGTTAGTACAGTTTAACTAATTATTAAGTGCTCTATGAAACTAAGTCGCAGTGCAGCTAATTTTTTGCCACCATTTTTTAGCAATGAAATCAAGACTTTTGGACATGTTCTGTGAGTTCAACGCGTTTGTCTGAATCTTTTTAGGGCACACTATGATGACTCTGTGTTTGTGCAAATATGGTCACTCTGCAATATGGCGACTCTCTAGCCTTACAGTACAACATGCCTAGTAGAACGATTGGTAGATTCGAAAAAAAAATAGTAGAACGATTGGTAGAACATTTGCAAAAAACCTCATTTTATGCTAAAATTAATCCGCGCTTCACTCTTTCCTCTCCCATCATTGAATCAATGTTATGTACTCCCACCGATCCAAAATAAATGTTATGTACTCCCTCCGATCCAAAATAAGTGTCATAGCTTTAAACGGAGGTTAGTTCAAAAATGTGACACTTATGATGTATCAGAGGTAGTATCTCTTTCTCCAAAAATATATGTTCATATCTGTTAACCATGCGTCTGAATTCGGTTTTTCTTTGACCGGCATTTTTTTTTTTTGACAATTTGTTTGAAACAAGATACATGTTGAATATATTTTTGAAAATGATGTATTTTAGAACTTACGTAACATTTATAAGTTTTGATTTGTTGTATAAGTTTTGTAACTCTGCCTCCCCCTCTCACTCCACATGTCGATACCATGTGCATTTGCTTAGATTAAGTTCCAAATGAAGTTTCAATAAGCAAAAAAGAAAAAAACATATTCAACATTGATCTTGTTTCAAAGATCTCGTAAGTTGTCAGTCCAAACGTATTTGAAATCAAGACATTCAGTTCAAAACATATGGCCATTTTGGTGTTTGAGCTAAAAAAATAAACACACAGATTTATTGATGGGAGAGTGGTATGTAAATTGCAGGTCGGATATAATAAACTTTAATGTTCCTTTTGCAAATTCGATATGGTCCAACTTTTGACAAAAATTTGACCCATTGCCTTTTCACCTAATTGTCCAAAAGCCATTGATGCACCTGGTGCATAGATTGGGTTGGTGCACTATATATGTTGTTCAGGCCTGAGGGGAACCGTACTGTTAATAAGTTTTATTATCGGTTATTACCACCAAACACTTGACGACAGACCGACAGTAATATGCACAGATAAATAAAGTTTTACAATTTTACCCAGAAAACACAGGCGCAAGAAGGTTACACGGTATCTTGACAAAGCAACAGACTAAGCAGTAGTGACAAACATAAGACATTGCTTATAGCATATAACAGGCTATGGAGGGTGGGGGTTAAATTGAATAGTCCTACTTGATCGGTGACGACAGGCATCTCTCGGCCAGTTCTTTCTTTCACTGGATGCTGTTCTTCCAGTTTGTCCTTTCACTGGATGTGCATGCTGTTCTTCTTCTTCCATCTCTGTGGAATGCACTGCTCAGGAGGAGTCATGGGCTGGGCTGTCCGAATGCATGTCCATGGATGAGTCGTTTGAAGCCGTGGGATTCGGCTCGCGGGCTAAGCCGTTTGCAAAGTACCCTGCATCCCCGCCCTGATCCAGATGGTATGGTTGCAGGCCCCGGCGCACAGGGCTGGATAGTGCGTTAGAGAAGACGGCCGAGTTCTTTGGCTGCGTCAACCCTGGGTTTCCTAGTGCAAATAAGCTCGCAGATGGTTGCTGGTTGCTTGTGTTGGGCATATGCACAGGAGCCTGAGTGCTTTGGCTTGCATATTGTGATCTTGGAGAGGCCAACGGATTGTCGCCTCCATACTGAATCTCATGCTAGACATACATACAGATCGTAAACATAAGTTATCGATCTTATGCTGGAAATGGTGCGGAAGGATAAAAGTGGTGCAACTAGTATTTGTTAGGAGGCTATGGCTAGAGGTATGGATTGATAAAGGAAGCAATATGTGCACAGGATCAGTGTTGTGTAAGGATGGTAAGCTCATCTTATTCATTATGCATCATTGTTCACTAAGAAACAAGATGGCAAAACTTGACATACCATTCAGACCATCATGGTCTGTGAAATTGAAATTCACCCAAGTTCTTGAAGTCCATGTTTTAATTATGAATGGTTCCCTTTCAATATACAAGACAGGAAAAAAAAGTACTGCTAACCTGGACGTGCGAGGCTATATCACCGACAGTCAGCCTCAAGCCATTTTCATGCTGTCTTAAGATCCATTCATACAGCTTTTCCTGCTCAAATGGAACAGACAATGAAAAACGTTTGTGAAAGAGGGAAGAGAAGAAAGAAACAGATGTCTGCCAGCCAAAGAAAGAACTTTGAAAAGGTGGAAGGTGCTATTTTGTAAAAGAAGATACAACTGCTGCTTGCTGCCAGGTACAATTCCTGATGGATTCCACACGTTGGCAGGATTAACTGGTTCAACACTTGGGACGTATTACCGTTGTCTAAAATCACTATGGCATGTGGGACCTACAATATAGCCGGCACCCACATGGACGTGCAGTGTACAACTAGCGCAAGAAAGTTAGATGCCGAAGCAGTTATGATAAGAGAAGAAATCGAATATGAAGAGTTCGCATTAAGAATATGTTCGTAATTTGGATCCTAAATAAGATTTAGATTGACTCGTATCAGATTTGTATTTCGATTGTTAATACTCCCTCCTTTCCATAATTCTTGTCGTGGTTTTAGTTCAACCATGACAAGAATTATGGAATGGAGCGAGTACATCTCTCCTTTATAAGAGAGCAATCATGTGATAAATTATTCACTTGTACTCCCCTACAAACTTTACTGATTCCTCGTCACCTCACGACATGGCTGACGCCAACCATGGCCTGGGGTTGAGGCCAATGACCCAACCCGGTTAAGCATAACATACAAAAGGCTGTAAATGTGACACAGATTTTCTTCTGTACCTTTGATTGACCCTTTTTGCGGCCATTATCGTGAAGGTACCGTGTGTGCAGAACATACATGACATGCATAGTCATGGGGTTGGTAGAAATTATTCATAACTCAAAAGGTTATGTCAAACAAAAAAAATATGGTTTGCAGTCCCTGGAAATGAATTAAGAAACTCAGGATGTATCCAATCCAGACATTAAGTAGTCATTATAGGAAAAAGTGCAATACCATACATCAATGATATGCTTCGTTTTAAGCATTGGTACAAAAACTCTGGTCAAATATTACATTTTCTGTATAGATGAAGCTATTTAGCTGACTTTTAACAGCAAGAGTAGTCTATGAATCTCAAAGCACCAAAACAATAAGATGATGATCATAACAAATAAATAAATCTTATTAGCAAGGATATCAAACTAGCTGTTCAACCACTCCGTAATGTAAACCCATTATAAAATACAAGTCATATGAATACAAGGCAGTGCTTCTACACCAAGACAACAAAAAAAGCGACCAAAAGCACATCTGGACTTTACACTTGTCCAGTTTGTAAAATAAATGTTTGTATTGGTGTATCTTCTAGTGTTTCATTTAATGAGTTGAGTAGATAATTCTCAGTAAAAGATTTTAATGCAACTGACTTCCACGGCGTGCCATTGTATTACTGTGGAAACTAAGACTAGAAAGGAGCTAAGCATACAACATACGATGATGAACAACATGTAAGGTCTCTGACCAGAATCATAACTTAAGACACTGAATTCCAATGCCAAGGATGCCCTCCGTGTTTGGAAGAAACATTACACACCTAACGGTGAGACTTTCCACATAGCAGTGCACCAGTTGAAGTAAAGCTGAAAAGGATGACTCCTTAGTACTAGCCCCGAAGCAACCTGCCCCTATAAGGGGAGTCTCCCCTCTTTCGCTTTGCATACCATCCATCGCCATACAAAAATGGCCAATTCTAATCAGAGTTGTTGTGCGCAGCAGTACAAGAGTGCTCTATGAATTATTGGCTATTGCACATCAAATATATTATGCAGTAAGGTCAGAGCACACACTGCGACAAGGAACTTGGAAAATAATCCTCATCCCCCACCCCCCAGAAAAATACTCAGAATTGTGTGCCACACGTAACTGCAAAGTTGAAGCAGACTTTGCAGCTAAACAGAGGAAATATGCACAAAACTGAAACAAATTTCATCACGCATCCAGCGAAAGGGCCATCTCGCTTGCCCCTGAACAATCTAATTACAAGAACAACCTAGACTCACCACAAAGGACAAGGTTCTAGCACTAAAATTCCTCATCGTCTGAGTCTTAACCGCCACTAATCCAAATAATTTCCACCACAAAAAGTGGCGAACTCAACGAAACAAAATCCGGCCTTCCCCACCACTGACACAGCACAAGTCAGAAACAGCGGCAGCGCACGAATCAATCAATCCGTCGGTCAATCAAGTTAATCAACAACCACACCATGAAAGAAAGAGCCGCACGCACGCACGTACCATGGCGTGGCGCTCGCCGGCCTGGAAGGAGAGCTTCTGGCCGCCCATGGCGAGCGTGTAGAGCTGCGAGAGGGAGTTGGCGGCGCCCCGGAACGCGCCGTACATGGCCCGGTCCGTCTCGTCCAGCCGCGCCGCCTCCGCCTTCCGCTTCTTTCCCGTCATCTCTCCCCCGCACCTCCGGCCCCCCGATCCGCCGCGGCGCCGTCCAATTCGGCCCGAATCGGGCGCCGGAACCCTAGACCTAGGCGAGTGAGAGGGGGGCGGGCGAGATGCGCGCGAGGTCCTGGCACGGAGACGAGGATGGAGGGAGGTCGGGAGGGCGTCGCGTCGCGTCGACACGAAGCGGCGGCTTTACGTCTGTAGGTTTCCTCCCTCCCTCCCTATCATTTCCCACCCGCTTTATTTTATTTATTTATATTTATCCCGTGCCTGCATCTCTTGCTTTATGCTGCGGTTGCTGCGTGGATGGCATGCGGGCCCGGGGACCACCTGGCGGCGAGAGAGCGGGGGAAAGGGGCACGTGGAGTGGGGTTGGGGGTTTGGCGCACGTGAGGTTGATGTGACTCGGCGGATGGGAGAGGGGGGCTGACGGGTGGGGACACTAGGAGGCGTCTGTGTGGGGCATGTCCTACTCGGCAGTGCTTTTTTTTAAGGCTCGGAGCTTTCGTGCCGACTCCTTTTTCTTGTCAGTTGTTCATACATCCCATATCCATTGTATTGGTACCCCAACCAATATTTTTTTACTTATATATAATCCCTCTGTAATGAAATACTCTTACAAGAGTATTTAGATCATTAAAATAATGATCTAAGGAAAAAAGCTTGGAAACAGGTCCAGCACCAGCCATCCTCTGCCTTCCGCGCATGACGCGTGTATTGTGTGTGGCTCGCGCGCCGCACTATTCTCCCTCTCGTTGGCTACTATATCTTTGTTGTAATTTTTTCTGCAATAGCATCTGTGTTCAAAAGTTTCGTCATCAACAACACCGATGTTGTAAAAAAGTGTAGAGGCAAAAAAAAAAAAATCTGCAACAAGACGTCTCTTGCAAAAAAAATGCAACAAGACATGTTGCAAAAAAAAATGCAACAAGACCTCTATTGCAAAAAAATATGCAGCACTATCTTTGTTACAAATGTTTTTGCAACAAGATTTTTTGTTGCAAAAAGAAAATTGCAACACGTCCTCTGTTGCAAACGTGATGACAACGATGAGCCCCATGATTACACCAGATCTGACGACTCACAACCCGACGGATCTTTTTAAAGGATCCGTCGACTGACACGTAGCACATTCCATGATCTAAATGTTGTTGTATTATTTTTACAAAGGAAGTACTAAACTAGCGACAATTAATATGGATACGAGGGAGGGTGGGGGAAACGGATTAGGATCACTCCGTGATCCACCCCTATTTTCAAAATAAATAGAACTCAATGAAAAGGCAAAAAAAATCCTGAAACATTTTTGGAATCAAATATGGCCAGGTATTATACTCGTATAATATATCTGGCCATGGACTGATTCTCGTTGACTTCAGGGCAAAGAAAACAAATTTATGACAACAATATAACATGAATAGTACTTGTATCTAGGCATTTTTTTGACAAATCTTTAACTCAAATACAATAAAAGTCATTCTCTGTTTAATGTTTTTATACGAGTGCAATACTTGGTTCAATTTGATTTCATAAAAAATCCAAGATTTTTTTTGACTTTTTTGAACTATTGAATTATTTTTTAATATAGGGGATGCTGCACCCGAGTGCTCCTATGTATTTCCAGGAGCGTGGGTTGCTATCCTGCGTGTAGAAATAGTAGTGTGCATCATTGGACCAAATCACTTTAGTGGCATCATTGATTTTGCTCGCCTTTCTAATGGCTTCGTCAATGGTACAAACTCCATGACTACGGTCTTCGATAGATGCTTGTGTGAGTGACGTGTAGTGATGGTGATAGTGATGCTTGCGTCTATATTTGGAGGAGCACCCTCGCATACAAGGATTTTTTTTTAGCCAATGAACTAGACCGCCGCAAGCGACGAGACCAAATTAGTGTTCGTTTTGCACACTTCTATATGCAATTGGAGGAATTAAACAAACTCTTATGGTTCAAATATCCTTGTTTGGGCTCTCTTTGGAAATAATGGATTTTGGAGGATTCTAGTCCTAACAAAAAAATATGTCCATTATATGTGTTGTAGGAGATATGCCCTAG
>CBMN010763012.1:0-11146 GCA_000582825.1 Hordeum pubiflorum
TACTCGCTTGTTCGCCTCTTACCCCACCCGACCCGGCGGCGACCCCCATCCATTCCGCCGACCGTACCATGGCGACACGGGCGGAGCTGATGGACGACCTCGTCGGCGAGGTCCTCCTCCGCCTCCCGCCGGACGAGCCCGAGCACCTCTTCCGCGCCGCCATTGTCTGCAAGTCGTGGCTCCGCATCGTCTGCGACCCTGCCTTCCGCCGCCGCTACCGCGCCTTCCACGGAGCGCCTCCCCTCCTCGGCCTCCTCCACCTGCTCCAGGTCCTCCAAGGAGGCCCCGCGCACCGCTTCGCCTCCACCACGTCGATGCCGGACTTCCCCTACCCGGGCTCCGACCGCGACGGCGAGCACCCCACCCCCCTCGACTGCCGCCACGGCCGCGTGCTCGTCCACATGGTGCAGGGCAGGAGCCTGGTTTTCGTCGTCTCGGACCCCCTCACGGGCGACCGACACGTCGTGCCCGCGCTGGACTTCGATTCGCTCACCTGGACCGCCGCGGTGTTCTGCGCCGCCGATGGCTGCCAACATCTCGACTGCCAAGGCGGCCCCTTCCGCGTGGCCTTCCTGGCCACCCGCAGCGATGACCGTGTCGTTAAGGCGACCGTGTACTCATCGGTGTCAGGTGCGTGGAGTGCGCCAGTATGCCTCGACGATGGTTGTGAAGGCTATGCCCAGCTCAAGCGAGATGACATTGCAGAAAACTTCTACCACCTACCTTATGTCATGCCTCGGCGAGTAGCTCTCATCGGGGATGCTGTCTACTTCACACTTCAGTCGGTTGACAAAATCATCAAGTACAACTTGCCAAACAGCTGCTTCTCCATGATTAACCAGCCGCCACACGATTCGGCCCCAATGGCTCTCATGGTGATGGAGGACAGTTCGCTGGGGTTTGCCTGCATCAATAATTCTAGCCTTTGTTTGTGGTCACGGAAGGTGGATTCAGAAGCAGCTGCAGAATGGGTACAATGCAGGGTCATCGAGTTGGAGAAAATTATACCCGATCTCGATCTCAAATGGGAACCATTTGTGGTTGGTTCCGCAGAGGGTGTGGGTGTCATCTTCATAAGCACAGATGCGGGCTTATTCACTATAGAGCTAAAGTCAGGGCGAGCCAGGAAGGTTGACGAGCCCGGAGAGTACTTAAGCGTTCTACCCTACATGAGCTTCTACACTCCAGGTATAGGTGCTAGCCCTTGCTTCCTGTCTGTTGTCTTGCATTTTTGTTACAGCTTCTGTATGTTTGCTTAATTAGTTGGTCGTTGTTTGTGAATAGTTAGACATGATGCAAGTAATATGTGTTAGTTATATTCACATATGGAGCTTGCAAAGGACAATTCTCTGCGCTAGAGAAAACTTAATACTCCCTCGCGGAAATGGATGTATCTAGACGTATTTTTAGTTCTNGATACATCCATTTTTATCCATTTCCGCGACAAGCTTTTCGGGATGGAGGGAGTATATGACACTTGAAAACATAATGTCGCTTATGTTATGAGAATTGATGTGTTAAGGATCATGACCATGCATTGGTCGAATATGCACGGAAACATGTTGATCTGAATCCTGTTACCTTGTTTCAGACTTTCTTATAAAAAAATATCTGTTACTTTGTGGCATAGCTGAAGGTCACATCTCAAACTCTTAGTCTTGTAACCATTGAAATTGATACTAGCACATAGCTCACGAAAGTGGAATGCTGACTTGGAGTTAGATCATGGCACATTGTTATCGCTAACAAGGCTTAACTAAACAAAGTGCACTGCTGGTTTCTTTCCGGCTGCTACTAATAAGTATCAAATCGTCTATTCTCTGGTCAGCGGTTTACATACAAATTGTGCAAGTCCTTATGATCAGTTGTTGTTGTTTTGTTGAATTCATCCTGATCGTAATGTCAAAATGTTTGATGTCAAATCAATACGTGAGGCATATTTCAGTTACTGTTTGCCTAATGCTCGGCCCAGCTACTTGAAACAAAAATTCTGTGAACAAAAAATCTGTGTAATTTATGTCCTTTCCCTTTCATGACATTTTAATATGACTTCAATGTTGATCTTGTCTTCAAAAGATCTGTCAAGTAGCAGTACCAGACTTTTTGGACAAACAATTGGTGATACAAGGATCCAACTCATAACCTAGTTTCGCCACAAAACATTTATCATTTGTGAATAGATTCTGACAGGTGTGGGACTCGGATGTTTCTCACTTTTACTAGAAGTTGGAAACTGATGTCAGGGTTTGACGTCATAAAATAGAAGTCACCTCTTGTTTCTGTGCCATTTCTGAATTCTGGACTCAGGTCTGGTTATTCTTCTACCTGAAAACCTTGTGCTATTATATGGAGCGATCCATGGGATAAAATGTCTCCTTTTCTCTGCTGCTGTTGATTGGTAAAATAGCTGAAAGCATGACGTGCCTGCTAGCTTAAAATAGAGACTGCTAAATATGTAGTCAACCTTGTTGATATTGTATTATCACTTTACCTTGCTTCAATTTTTATCGATAAGATGCATCAAGTTGCTTTCTGGCATAGCTGAAGCTCACATATCACATGCAGTCTTGTAACCTTTGTAAGACTAGTTATAAGTACAACGGCACATCAAATTATAAGTTCTGAGACGTACAGTTGGTTAAGAGTTTTGTGCTTGGTATTTTTTTTTTCAGATCGTGGCAGATTGTTGGCCCTAGCGAAGACTCACTGATCTCTGACGTGCCGCTCAATAGTGATGCATTGCGAAATGGACAAACCCATCATCTTTAGTCTGCTGCCGTTGTCTTCTTCCAAGCTACTAACATCAGGTTGTTCCGTTTCTTTTGTGGAGTTTAAGCATGAAGGGTGCAAATCAGTTGTGATCAGTCGTGCTTGCCCCCGTTCAGTTCATGATGATGATGTGGCTAGAGAATTGTATGTCGGTTTCTAAAGTTGGTTTCTAATCTGTTATGCAGTTTAAGCGTTAGTCATGCAAGTCACCATGTTCGACTGTGGTCGTAGTGTCGAATTCGTCCTGATCATGCCAAGCGCGAACTATATCTCTGTTTAGCATATCAGGCGTACTTCTGTTGCTGTTTGGTTAAATGCTCGAGTCGGCTACATGAAACTTAGAATTATGTGGGCCCTACGCCATTTCCATTTTCTGAAGGAAATATTGCCGTTCAGTGTTTTCCTTGTCCTGTAAAGCGGCATCGACTAGAGTTTCTGGGCACATTTGGAAACTTTTTTTCGTTTTGTATTACGAGTCTGAATTGCATATGGATTGCTCTTCATTCGTTTGGATAATAAACAGTGGTTCAGAGCCATTCGATTGCGGCGGAAGCCATGGCGATGGCGGAGCATCGCCGTAGTTCGAGAGGGCCGGCAGCGCGAGGGGTACATGGGCAAATAGAGTGATGGATTTGAAACAGATTTTGGTGGATGGTCTTTGTATCATCGAAGAGATGCAAATTGATGATCTTGAAGGAATCCATGCAGGAGACGGTGGACAGTTTGTGTCAGCGTTTACTCCAGCTTCTTGGGGCGCCCATGCTACCGGAGAACGGCGGAATGCTGAGGCTCGCTCCGGTCCGGCGATACTACCTGGTGATCCTGCAGCCTCGCTCCAGCGTTTGCTGCATGCAGCACGACGCCCCGACTGCTGACTTCACGCGTTCCCCGGACACCAAGAAGTTGGCCGGCCTCGGGACCCTGGTCTCTCCCCAACATCAACGCTGGATCTGCACTTCCACACCCCGCTGAATCGAACGTGCCGGTGTCTGTTGCGCCTGATCGACTCTCTGTACTGTAGAACCAGCTATCTGTCGAGCAGTTATTAGCTTTTGCTGCTGGGCGCACAAAAAGAGTGGAGCCAGAACGCAAGAGACCAGAAAAAAAAGGAGCCTGAGATCGCCGACAATGGAGAAGAGACCAGCGTCAGCGCCGGGATGGGACACCGACCGAGGAAAGTAGAACCACCCGGCCCCTTCTACACCCCCCTTGATCCACATAACACCAGGCGGCACGGCAGGCAATAACGGCCGAAAATGCCCCGGCACATGATCGTCGCGATCGGTTGCCACGGCGTGGGCTGAATCTTCTTTGCCCACGTCCCGAGGCCGATCGAGGCATATGCACGCTTGACCCGATCGATGGCCGATCGGCGCCACGCACCTCACGATCCGCGCACGCCTCCGCACCCGCCACACATGACACAGTAGACGTAGTACCACTCAGTACCCACACACGACGCGCGCGACTTTTGCCACGTACGCGCGCGAAAAGGAGCACCCGATCCAGGTGCTACGCGCGCGATCGCACACGGTATCCGATCCCCGATCTGTACGAAGCGCTTCTTTTCTTCCACCTTGGATCGATCGGAGTCGACGAGGTAGCTACTACTAGTAGATTAGCACCAGTGGTACATGCATGCCTCCACGCGATCGGCGCGCGCGCCGGCCCGTGCGTTGGGATGCACGGCGGCGAGGCCGGGGCACGCAGGTAGGATGGGCCGGAGCGCGCCCCTTCGCGCACGAGGCCGGTGACCACGCACCGATCGATCGCGTGGCGGCGGCGGCGGCGGCATGAAAATGGCGTGCAGCGCCTTGGCCGCGTCCGCGCCGCGCGCATTTATAAAAGGCCTCGGCTAGCTCTGCCGCACATGCGCACACGCGACGCATGCCCTGATGCGCCCCGCATGCACGTCGCGCGCACCCAGCAGACCGCCGCGCCACGCACCGGCTCGGCCCGTGAATCCGTGGGATCTATCGACTGTCGCCGCGCGATTCACACGCGATGCGATCGATGGACACGAAGGGTAGGATCGGCCTTGTCCCTCCATCGAGCACGGCACGGCACGATCATCCTCTCGATCGACCCCGTGTCTCGGGGTGGTCCTCCTCCCCTCTCCTCTCCATAGTCCAAACCAGGCACCATAATTCCACTCTGGCGCTCCTAGTACAGTACGATCGGCTACTCTTGCTTTTACTACGTGCCATTTGCCAAAGCCCAAGTTACCACTGCTGCTACGAGTAGCATACTACTAGCATAAATACGAAAAAAGAGTAGCATACTACAAGCATAAATACGTACGGAACTCGAGGGGTACAATTGTAGGGCGCCGCCTCCTCCTCCTCCTCTCATCATACAGCAATAAATCTACCGTTTCGCCGTTACTGGTGCGCCCAACAGTGCAATACGGTTTCTTTCTTTATCCGTCCACTGGTTACGGACTGTCTGGTCGAATTGGAGGCTGGCCGGGCCGGCGAGCTCTGTGAACCTCGAGGACATGCATGTTGCTACTGCCGTCCTCGCCGAGCCTTGATTCGCTTCAGATTCGCGACAGGTTCATGGCTGGATCCACGCTTCAACTCTCTTCTTCAAGGCATAGCAAGCTGATCGATCGACGCCAGCAAGCCGTGCACTCCCCGCCGGTACGTCCGGGATCGAGGCGGCAGTAAAGCGGCCACAGCAAACTGCATCAGAGCAGGACGATCTTGAGATGGACCTGCTCCCCTCGTCCGGATCATCACGGTAAAACGGGGCGAAAAATTCCAGACGCCAGCGCGCACGTACTAGGCGACGTGGCTGGGTGGGCTGCGTGCATGCATGATGGATTCAGCTCAGGTCGGCATGTGTTGTGTTGCGCGGGGGCAGCTGCTACTATCTGAAATAATCCATGGCACCAATAAAAACCCAAGGGGCCTCGGGTAACATGGTGGGGTGTGGATTATATCAATGATTCAGTGGGTTTTGCTACTGAGAAAAACTTGTTACTGATTATATATCTGAGGTATGGCCTCGAGTTATGGCAGTGCCGATCGATCGACCGACCGACCGACAGGGGCATAGATGGAAGCTCAGCTGCAAATATTCTAGCTGGATCCTAGGCTTTTCTTCTAGATCTGCAAATTGTTCCTCTTCTCATTTTTCTTGAGAGGATCTGCGCTAGTTGCTCGGCCAGATATGAGATGAGATATGCATGCACGTTGATGGGGAAGAGCTCTTCTGTGGATCAGTGATGATCGGCCATGCATATGCATGCATGGTCCATCTACTTCTGAACACTAGTAGATTTGAAACCCGATGTGATACCCATAAATCCTGCATGCATTTATGCCACATATACGCATGATTACTCATAGCCCGTGACAAGTGCCGTGGTACGTGGATGGTGCAGATTGATGGTTTGCTTCGTATGTGATGTCCTCGGTGTACAGCGGTACGTGCATTCTGGCTTAACCGCCTTCGTCCTGGCCTGCACTGTACAGCTTGCGCGTGCAGGAATTTGCTCAGTCCGTATCACCGTATGTGTGTAATGTAAGCTATCCTTCCTTTAAAAAAAATATATGTATACTCTGCATAGTAACTTACTAACTTTAGTCAAACTTGGTAATTTTTGATCATGTCTATAGAAAACATATATTCAAATCTACAATGCCAAATCAGTATCATTAGATTCATCATTGAACGTATTTTTATACTGTTTCATATATACTTTTTAGTGTATAAACGTTTTTCAAAGTTTGTCTTTGGACAAAACAATATAGAGAGTAAATAGAAATAAAATGACAAAACTAACTAGTACTCCCTCCGTCCCAAAATAACTGTTTCAACTTTGTTCTAGCTCTAGTATAAAGTTGTACTAAGCTTGAGACACTTATTTTGGGACGGAGGGAATAATATGCAATGGGACGGAGGAAATAATATGCAAAGTACATGCTAGCTTAACTATCACTGAATTAACAAAACCACGTACGGCATCAATATGATGGGTGATCTGATGGTGTTATGCATTTTGCTCCAATGCGTGAATGGCTCGATCTGTAGTGTGGTCGGACATTTAGAACCGTTCATGAATTAAAAATTAATGAGTAGTGCATTAAATCAGCATAAGAAGGAAAAGTCTTGGCTACGCGCTAGGGTTAGGACCGGCGACCACGCGGGCGACTGCGGCGCTCCCGTCCCCCAAAGCACGGGAGCAGTATGAGTCTACGCCGGTCTCGTGCTTCCGAGTCCCTGTAGTCTACGTTTGTCAAGGGTGTCGTTGAAAGGAAGGAGAGCTCTCAGGGCGCCCTTTAAGCCGCCCGAAGAGTCAAGAGATTGCGACGAGTTTGCCCTGCACGAAAATCTCCTTTTCGTTGGGCAACCAGAAGGATCAAAGGAACCCGATCTGGTGCTCTTGATGACGCAGTCTAGCGATGGGGGTGATCAAGAGGGAACCGCTAAGGGTCCTGCCCACCCGAAGTCGTCAGGCGGCGGCTCAATCGTACCGACCGGAGCAAGATCTGATCTGGACTTGGTAAGAGAGGTGGATCAGGATGACTCAAGCAACTGGGATGATGATGCAAGGGCAGGTTTTGATGCGCCGGATGTGTAGGTGTGGGGTGAGGTTGACCTGGATGATGATCTCATGGTGGATGAGTAGCCACAAGTGGAATCAGTGGCGGTGCCGCCGCGGTGGAGGATGCTCGGAAGGTATGTGAACCAGAGGAGACCGGATGTGGATGCCATGACAGAGCACTTTGCAAAAGTATGGAGGATGCGCACAGGACTGAACATTGCAAGAATGAGGAAGAATTGGTATGTGAATACACTTTTTTCAGAAGGAGATTTCACTTTTGTTGGGCGTGGAGGGCCGTGGATATATAGAGGAAACGTTCTGCTTGTTGCACCTTTCAATGGGAGTCAACAGCCGTATGAATCATCACTTGATGCAGTGCCCCTATGGATTCGGGTGTACAATGTTCCCTGGGATAAACAGACAACAACATATGGAGAGTTCCTTGGTGGTTTGCTGGGTACAGTACGGGAGGTGGATGCGGAAGATGATGGTAGCCGGCTGAGGGAGTTTTTACGTATCAGAGTTGAATTACCGTTGAGTAAGCGTCTGCAACCAAAGATAACAATAGGAAGAGATCCTAAAAGCAGGCTCGTCTACCCACTGAGATATGAACGTGTCCCACACTACTCCTTTTGGTGTGTGGCATGATTGGACATGATGACAGAGAGTGTGAGAAGAAATTGCTTGGGGCACCCTCGCGTGCATATGATGATAGTCTAAGGTGCTCGCCTTATCGCAAATTCGAGCACCGCGAGGCCTTTGTACCACCTGCAACACACCCAGCTGCGAGGTGTGGTCTGAACTTTGGGGGCGGCGGTGGCACTGATGGAGAACTGGGGAAACCAGGAGAAGGATGAAACAGCCGGAGGAAACATAGACAGAGGGACAGCCAGGTGCCAGACCTGGTGGATGCGAGGGATGGCTTCGAAGAGGATGAACGTGCAGGGGCTAAAGAGGTGGACGCTGAAATTGCTGCTCATGTTAGAGAGATGCAGATGCAACTGAATGTGACCGTACCTGAAACGATCAAGGCACGTGGTGAGAGGGCAACGTCTGAACCTCCAATGCAGTTCATCTGGTAAGAAAGAGTTGCATCACCGCTGCCCATCTCTATCCGGCCACAAGTACAAGTTTTTCCAGTGCTACTGGCAGGGAGCCTTACCACCAGCTTTGTTAGCAGAGAAATGATATGGGCGGTGAAAGGGCTTCATGATGGGGCGGCATCACATGGAGGTTCTGACCATTACATGTCGGATGCAGATTTAGTGTTGGGTAAAAGACACATAAGGCAGCAAGAGGAAGATAGAGCCACGGAAGTGCAAAGCAAAGGTCTGGTCGTGTATGAAGAGAAGCATGATGGTAACTTTCAGAAAAAAGGCAAACACATGGAGGATCGAGAGAGCACAAAAGGTGTTCCAATGGAAGGTTTGGAGGATATGGAGGCAACCAACAATGGGGCCGCTGGGAAACTGACGGGGCCAAGTGTGGCGCCCCGTCAGGAGCAATGAATATCTTCAGCTGGAACTGTCGGGGCATTGGGAACAAACCGACAGTTCGAGATTTGGTAGCACTTGCGAGGGTTGCCGAGTCAAGTTTTGTATTTCTTTCGGAAACTAGGCAGAAAGCAGAAAAAGTTTGTCGTCTTCGTGGTAGATTAGGTTTAAATGGTTTTGTTGGTGTGGACAGTGATGGCCTTAGCGGAGGCTTGGCTTTGTTTTGGAATGATCAGCTACATGTAGAAATAAAAGATGCAAATGAAAGATATATTGATGCTTATGTTCGTGTGTCTGACAATGCACCTCTTTGGCGTCTTACGTGTGTTTATGGGAACCAAGGACTGAAAATAGGCACCACATGTGGTCACTCATGCAAAACCTTAAAACACAGTCAGAACTCCCTTGGTGTGTTATAGGTGATTTTAATGAGGCACTGTGGTCGTTTGAGCACTTCTCGGCCTCTCGGAGGAGTGAAAGTCAGATGCTAGCCTTCCGTGATACTCTGGAATTATGTGAACTCATTGATCTTGGGTTCTCAGGTCTACCTTTCACTTATGATAATAAACGCATAGGAAGAAGGAATGTAAAAGTCCGGTTGGACACGACAATTGCAGACAACAAATGGAGAGACATCTTCTCTGAATCTAGGGTGGTCCACCAAGTATCCCCATGTTCGGACCATTCACCTATAGTATTGCATTGTGAGGCAGAAGTGGTGCCGCAAAAAAAGCAAAGCCAACGTCGTTATGAAGTTATGTGGGAAAGATATCCTAGCTTGGCCGAGCGTATCCAGAGTGTATGGGCTAAAGCAGGAGCAAAGGTGAACTTGGGAGACATTCATAAAGGCCTAGGATCCTTAATGTCCGAGCTGCATGTGTGGAGTATACCTGGCCATGGGCCGGGCCGGGCCGGGCTTCGGGCCGGGCCGAACCAAGCCCGAAGCAGAAAACTCAGGCCCGGGCCCGGACGTCGGGCCTAAAAAACAGGCCCAAGCCCGGCCCGAAAGTGTAAAAGCCCGTCGGGCCTCTTCAGTAAAACACAAAAAAACGAGCCCGGGCCCGGCCCGGCCTGGGCATTGGGCTAAAAATCTAGGCCCGAGCCCGGCCCGTGGGCAAGGTCGGGCCAGGCCGGGCCGGGCCGACCGGGCCGGGTTTTTTTATGGCCAGATAGAAATTTGGTAGCATAGTTAGGAGGCTGGAGATGTCTCAGGCGCGACTGGAGAATTTACTTGAGAGCCATGTTGAGCGAGAGGAGATAAGGAAAGTAGAGGATGAGATGAATGAGCTATTATATCGAGAGGAACTCATGTGGATGTAAAGGTCCCGAATAGACTGGTTGCGTGATGGAGATCGCAATACCAAATTTTTCCAGAACAAAGCTGTTTGGAGGGCTTGAAAGAACAAAGTGAAAAAACTGGTGGATGAGACAGGAGTTAGCAAGGATGAACCGACTGTCATGGCAGAAATGACGAATGCCTATTTCAAACAAATCTTCACTCGAGACGATTCTCTGCACCATGCACAAGTAGTGGACTTACTTGAGCAACGGGTCACTGAGGAGATGAATAACAAATTATGCGCCCCCTTCTCTGACAAAGAAATAAGTGACAGTCTTTTTCAGATTGGTCCCCTAAAGGCCTCAGGGAAAGATGGGTTTCTGGCTCGATTCTTTGAGCGGAATTAGCTTTTATTGAGAGAGGAAGTTATAAAAGCAGTGAGGGAGTTTTTCAGCAATGGTGTAATGCCGGAAGGTGTAAATGACACGGTCATTGTGCTTATCCCCAAGGTAACTAATCCAAAGAAATTAACAGAGTTCCGTCCTATAAGTTTATGCAACATGATTTATAAGATTGTAGCAAAGTGTTTGGTGAATAGGCTACGTCCAATTTTGGACGATATCATTTCTCCTATGCAGAGTGCATTTGTTCCTGGTCGATTGATTACTGACAACGCACTTGTGGCATTTGAGTGCTTCCACTATATCAACCAGGAAAAGAAACCGGACAAAAGTTTCGGTGCTTACAAGTTGGATCTCTCAAAGGCATATGACCGGGTGGATTGGAGGTTCTTGGAACAATCGATGCAAAAGTTGGGCTTCTCTCACCACTGGATACAGTGGATCATGACATGTGTTACCCCACTGAGGTATCAGGTGAAATTCAATGGATCCCTCTTGGATTCGTTTGTAGCGTCGCGTGGGCTACGGCAAGGTGACCCCCTCTCCCCATTTTTGTTCCTTTTTGTCACTGATGGCCTTTCGGCTTTGTTAAGGCAGGGTCTCTGAAAGCACATTTGCTCCCTTGGCGGTTTTGGTAATTAATAACAACATA